>JAZGTQ010000077.1:0-12173 GCA_037953605.1 Necrosyrtes monachus | reverse complement strand
AAGTTGCTGTTGTAAAACTTTCTTGTAAAACTATTGTTAAACGGAAGTTGCTGTTGTAAAACTGTCTTGTAAAACTTTCAAGTTGCTGTTGGCAAAGTGTCTTGTAAAAGTGTTGTAAAACTTTGAAGTTGCTATAGTAAAATTTCGTGGTAAAACTATTTCTATAACGTAAGTTGCTGTTGTAAAACTGTCTTGTAAAACTTTGAAGTTGCTGTTCAAAAACTGGCTGGTAAAGGTATTGTCAAACTTTAAAGTTTATGTGAAAATCTATTGTAATACTTCGAAGTTGCTATTGGAAAACTGGCTTGTAAAAGTATTGTAAAAGTTTGAAGTTGCTATGGTAAAATTTTCTTGTAAAACTATTTTTATAACGTAAGTTGCTGTTGTAAAACTGTCTTATAAAACGTTGAAGTTGCTGCTGTAAAACTGGCTTGTAAAAGTATTGTCAACCTTTGAAGTTGCTGTTGTAATCTGGCTTGTAAAAGTACTGTAAAACTTTGAAATTCCTGTTGGAAAAGTGTCTTGTAGAAGTATTGTAAAATTTTGAAGTTGCTGTTGTAAAATTTTCTTGTAAAACTATTGTTAAAGAGAAGTTGCTGTTGTACAACTCTCTTGTAAAAATTTGAACTTGCTGTTATAGAACTGGCTTGTAAAAGTATTGTCAAACTTTGAAGTTGCGCTTGTAAAAGTGGCTTCTAAAGTACTGTCGACCTTTGCAGTTGCTGTTGGAAAAATGGCTTGTAAAAGTATAGAAAACCTTTGAAGTTGCTGTGGTAAAATTTTCTTGTAAACCTATTTTTATAACGTAAGTTGCTGTTGTACAACTGGCTTCTGAAGTATTGTCAAAATTTGAAGTTGTTGCTGTAAAACTGGCTTGTAAAAGTATTGTCAAACTTTGAAGTTGCTGTTGTAAAACTCTCTTCTAAATTATTGTCAACCTTTGAAGTTGCTGTTGTACAACTCTTGTAAAACTTTGAAGTTGCTGTTGGAAAACTGGCTCGTAAAAGTATTGTCAAACTTGGAAGTTGCTGTTGGAAAAGTGTCTTGTAAAACGTTGAAGTTGCTGTTGCCACAGTGTCTTCTAAAAGTATTGTAAAACTCTGAAGTTCCTGTTGGAAAAGTGTCTTGCAAAAGTATTGCAAAACTTTGAAGATGCTATGGTAAAATTGTCTTGTAAACCTATTGTTAAACGGAAGTTGCTGTTGTAAAACTGTCTTGTAAAACTTTGAAGTTGCTGCTGGAAAACTGGCTTGTAAAAGTATTGTCAAACTTTGAAGTTTATGTTGGAAAATTGTCTTGTAAAACTATTGTTAAACGGAAGTTGCTGTTGGAAAACTGGCTTTTAAAAGTATTGCAAAACTTTGAAGTTGCTATGGTAAAATTTTCTTGTAAATCTATTTTTATAACGTAAGTTGCTGCTGTAAAACTGGCTTGTAAAAGTATTGTAAAACTTGGAAGTTGTTGTTGTAAATTTTTCTTGTAAAAGTATTGTTAAATGGAAGTTGCTGTTGTAAAAGTGTCTTGTAAAATTTTGAAGTTGCTGTTGGCAAAGTGTCTTGTAATAGTATTGTAAAATTTTGAAGTTGCTTTTGGAAAACTGGCTTGTAAATGTATTGTAAAACTTTGAAGTTGCTGCTGGAAAACTGGCTTGTAAATGTATTGTAATTCTTTGAAGTTGGCTGTTAGAAAACTGGCCTGTAAAAGTATTGTAAAACTTTGAATTTGGTGCTATAAAACTGGCTTCTAAAGTATTGTCAGCCTTTGAAGTTTCTGTTGTAGTCTGACTTGTAAAAGTATTGTCCAAGTTTGAAGTTGCTGCTGAAAAACTGGCTTGTAACAGTAATGCAATACTTTGAACTTGCTGTTGTAAAACTATCTTGTAAAACGCTGAAGTTGCTGTTGGCAAAGTGTCTTGTAAAAGTATTGTAAAACTTTGAAATTCGTGTTGGAAAAGTGTCTAGTAGAAGTATTGTAAAATTTTGAAGTTGCTGTTGTAAAATTGTCTTGTAAAACTACTGTTAAAAGGAAGTTGCTATTGTAAAACTGTCTTGTAAAACTTTCAAGATGCTGTTGGAAAAGTGTCTTCTAAAACTATTGTAAAACTTTGAAGTTGCTGTTGGCAAAGTGTCTTCTAAAAGTATTGTAAAACTTTGAAGTTGCTATGGTAAAATTTTCTTGTAAATCTATTTTTATAACGTAAGTTGCAATTGTAAAAGTGTCTTGTAAAACTTTGAATTTGCTGTTATAAAACTGTCTTGTAAAAGTACTGTAAAACTTTGCAGTTGCTGTTGGAAAAGTGTCTTCTATATTATTGTAAAACTTTGAAGTTGCTGTTTTAAAACTGTCTAGTAAAACTTTGATGTTGCTTCTGGCAAAGTGTCTTCTAAAAGTGTTTTAAAACTTTGAAGTTGCTGTTAGAAAACTGGCTTGTAAAAGTATTGTCAACCTTTGAAGTTGCTGTTGGAATACTGGCTTGTAAAACTGTTGTTAAACGGAAGTTGCTGTTGTAAAGTGTCTTGTAAAACTTTGAAGATGCTGTTGTAAAATTTTCTTTTAAAAGTATTGTTAAACGGTAGTTGCTGTTATAAAACTGTCTTGTAAATCTTTGAAATTGCTATTGTAGAGCTCTTTTGTAAAACTGTATTTTAAAACATTATCGTAGAAGTGTACTGTTTAACTTTGAAGTTGCTATTGTACAACTGTATGGTAAAACTGTTTTGTAAAACATTGCAGTTGGTATTGTATAACTGTATTGTAAAATTTTGAAGTTCCTATTGTAAAACTGTCTTGTAAAACTTTAAATTGCTTTTGTAAAACAGGCTTGTAAAAGTATTGTCTAACTTTGAAGTTGCTGCTGGAAAACTGGCTTGTAAAAGGTTGAAATTGCTGTTTTCAAAGTGTCTTGTAAAATGATTGTAAAACTTTGCAGTTGCTGTTGGAAAAGTGTCTTGTAAAACTTTGAAGGTATTGCTGTAAAACTGGCTTGTAAAAGTATTGTCAAACTTTGAAGTTACTGTTGTAAAACCGGCTTGTAATACTTTGAAGTTATTGTTTGAAAACTGGCTTGTAGAAGTATTGTCAAACTTTGAAGATGCTGTTGTAAAATTCTCTTGTAAAACTATTGTTAAATGGAAGTTGCTGTTGCAAACCTGTCTTGAAAACCTTCCAAGTTGCTGTTAGCAGAGTATCTTCTAAACGTATTATAAAACTTTGAAGTTGCTGTTATAAAACTGTCTTGTAAAGTATTGTAAGACTTTGAAGTTGCTGCTGGAAAAGCGTCTTGCAAAAGTATTGCAAAACTTTGAAGATGCTATGGTAAAATTGCCTTGTAAACCTATTGTTAAACGGAAGTTGCTGTTGGAAAACTGGCTCGTAAAAGTATTGTCAAACTTTGAAGTTGCTGTTGGAAAAGTGTCTTGCAAAAGTGTTGCAAAACTTTGAAGATGCTATGGTAAAATTGTCTTGTAAACCTATTGTTAAATGGAAGTTGCTGTTGGAAAACTGTCTTGTTAAACTAGTGTAATACTTTGACCTTGCTGTTGTAAAACTGTCTTGTAAAACGGTGAAGTTGCTGTTGCCAAAGTGTCTTGTAAAATTATTGTAAAACTTTGCACTTGCTGTTGGAAAAGTGTCTTGTATAAGTATTGTAAAACTTTGAAGTTGCTATGGTAAAATTTTCTTGTAAAACTATTTTTATAACGTAAGTTGCTGTTGTAAAACTGTCTTGTAAAACGTTGAAGTTGCTGCCGTAAAACTGGCTTGTAAAAGTATTGTCAACCTTTGAAGTTGCTGTTTTAATCCTGCTTGTAAAAGTATTGTAAAACTTTGAAGTTGCTGTTTTCAAACTGTCTTGTAAAACTTTGCACTTACTGTTGGAAACGTGTCTTGTGTAAGTATTTTAAAACTTTGAAGATGCTACGGTAAAATATTCTTGTAAACCTATTGTTAAATGAAAGTTGCTGTCGTAAACCTGTCTTCTAAATCTTTGAAGTTGCTGTTGGCAAAGTGTCTTGTAGAAGTATTGTAAAACTTTGAAGTTGCTGTTGGAAAACTGGCTTTTAAAAGTATTGTCAACCTTTGAAGTTGCTGTTGGAATACTGGCTTGAATAACTGTTGTTAAACGGAAGTTGCTGTTGTAAAGTGTCTTGTAAAACTTTGAAGATGCTGTTGTAAAGTTGTCTTTTAAAAGTATTGTTAAATGGAAGTTGCTGTTGCAAACCTGCCTTGAAAACCTTTCAAGTTGCTGTTAGCAGAGTATCTCCTAAATGTATTGTAAAACTTTGAAGTTGCTGTTATAAAACTGTCTTGTAAAAGTATTGTAAGACTTTGAAGTTGCTGTTGGAAAAGTGTCTTGCAAAAGTGTTGCAAAACTTTGAAGATGCTATGGTAAAATTGTCTTGTAAACCTATTGTTAAACGGAAGTTCCTGTTGGAAAACTGTCTTGTAAAACCAGTGTAATACTTTGAACTTGCTGTTGTAAAACTGTCTTGTAAAACGTTGAAGTTGCTGTTGTACAACTGTCTTGTAAAGCTTTGAAGTTGCTGCTGTAAAACTGTCTTGTAAAACGCAGAAGTTGCTGTTGGCAAAGTGTCTTGTAAAAGTATTGTAAAACTTTGAAATTCCTGTTGGAAAATTGTCTTGTAAAAGTATTGTAAAATTTTGAAGTTGCTGTTGCAAAATTGTCATGTAAAACTATTGTTAAAAGGAAGTTGCTATTGTAAAACTGTCTTGTAAAACTTTGAAGTTGCTGTTGGAAAACTGGCTTGTAAAAGTATTGTAAAACTTTGAAGTTGCTGCTGGAAAACTGGCTTGTAAAAGTATTGTCAGACTTTGAAGTTGCTATGGTAATATTTTCTTGTAAAACTATTTATATAACGTAAGTTGCTGTTGTAAAACTGTCTTGTAAAACGTTGAAGTTGCTGCTGTAAAACTGGCTTGTAAAAGTATTGTCAAACTCTGAAGTTTCTTTTGTAAAATTTTCTTGTAAAACTATTGTTAAACGGAAGTTGCTGTTGTAAAACTGTCTTGTAAATCTTTGAAGTTGCTGTTGGGAATGTGTCTTGTAAAAGTATTGTAAAACTTTGAAGTTGCTATGGTAAAATTTTCTTGTAAAACTATTTTTATAATGTAAGTTGCTTTTGTAAAACTGTCTTGTAAAACGTTGAAGTTGCTGCTGTAAAACTGGCTTCGAAAAGTATTGTAAAACTTTGAAGTTGCTGTTTTAAAAGTGGCTTGTAAAACTTTGCACTTGCTGTTGGAAAAGGTTCTTGTAAAGATATTGTAAAACCTTGAAATTCCTGTTGGAAAAGTGTCTTGTATAGGTATTGTAAACTATTGAAGTTGCTGTTTTAAAATTGTCTTGTTAAACTATTGTTAAACGGAAGTTTATGTTTTACAACTGTCTTGTCAAACTTTGAAGTTACTCTTGTAAAACTGGCTTTGTAATACTGTGAAGTTATTGTTGGAAAACTGCCTTGTAAAAGTATTGTCAAACTTTGTAGATGCTGTTGTAAAATTTTCTTGTAAAACTATTGTGAAACAGTAGTTGCTGTTGCAAACCTGTCTTGAAAACCTTTCAAGTTGCTGTTAGCAGAGTATCTCCTAAACGTATTGTAAAACTTTGAAGTTGCTGTTATAAAACTGTCTTGTAAAAGAATTGTAAGACTTTGAAGTTGCTGTTGGAAAAGTGTCTTGCAAAAGTGTTGCAAAACTTTGAAGATGCTATGGTAAAATTGTCTTCTAAACCTATTGTTAAACGGAAGTTGCTGTTGGAAAACTGTCTCGTAAAATTAATGTAATACTTTGAACTTGCTGTTGTAAAACTGTCTTGTAAAACGCTGAACTTGCTGTTGGCAAAGTGTCTTGTAAAAGTATTGTAAAACTTTGAAATTGCTGTTGTAAAATTGTCTTGTAAAACTACTGTTAAAAGGAAGTTGCTATTGTAAAACTGTCTTGTAAAAATTTCAAGTTGCTGTTGGCAAAGTGTCTTCTAAAAGTATTGTAAAACGTTGAAGTTGCTGCTGTAAAACTGGCTTGTAAAAGTATTGTCAACCTTTGAAGTTGCTGTTGTAATCTGGCTTGTAAAAGTATTGTAAAATTTGAAGTTGCTGTTTTAAAACTGTCTTGTAAAACTTTGCACTTGCTGTTGGAAAAGTGTCTTGTAAAAGTGTTGTAAAAGTTTGAAATTCCTGTTGGAAAAGTGTCTTGTATAAGTATTGTAAAATATTGAAGTTGCTGTTTTAAAATTGTCTTGTTAAACTATTGTTAAACGGAAGTTGCTGTTGTACAACTGTCTTGTAAAACTTTCAAGTTGCTGTTGGCAAAGTGACTTCTAAAAATATAGTAAAACTTTGAAGTTGGCTGTTAGAAAACTGGCTGGTAAAAGTATTGTAAGACTCTGAAGTTGCTGTTGGAAAAGTGTCTTGCAAAAGTATTGCAAAACTTTGAAGATGCTATGGTAAAATTGTCTTGTAAACGTATTGTTAAACGGAAGTTGCTGTTGGAAAACTGTCTCGTAAAAGTAATGTAATACTTTGAACTTGCTGTTGTAAAACTGTCTTGTAAAACGGTGAAGTTGCTGTTGCCAAAGTGTCTTGTAAAATTATTGTAAAACTTTGCACTTGCTGTTGGAAAAGTGTCTTGTATAAGTATTGTAAAACTTTGAAGTTGCTATGGTAAAATTTTCTTGTAAAACTATTTTTATAACGTAAGTTGCTGTTGTAAAACTGTCTTGTAAAACGTTGAAGTTGCTGCCGTAAAACTGGCTTGTAAAAGTATTGTCAACCTTTGAAGTTGCTGTTTTAATCCTGCTTGTAAAAGTATTGTAAAACTTTGAAGTTGCTGTTTTCAAACTGTCTTGTAAAACTTTGCACTTACTGTTGGAAACGTGTCTTGTGTAAGTATTTTAAAACTTTGAAGATGCTACGGTAAAATATTCTTGTAAACCTATTGTTAAATGAAAGTTGCTGTCGTAAACCTGTCTTCTAAATCTTTGAAGTTGCTGTTGGCAAAGTGTCTTGTAGAAGTATTGTAAAACTTTGAAGTTGCTGTTGGAAAACTGGCTTTTAAAAGTATTGTCAACCTTTGAAGTTGCTGTTGGAATACTGGCTTGAATAACTGTTGTTAAACGGAAGTTGCTGTTGTAAAGTGTCTTGTAAAACTTTGAAGATGCTGTTGTAAAGTTGTCTTTTAAAAGTATTGTTAAATGGAAGTTGCTGTTGCAAACCTGCCTTGAAAACCTTTCAAGTTGCTGTTAGCAGAGTATCTCCTAAATGTATTGTAAAACTTTGAAGTTGCTGTTATAAAACTGTCTTGTAAAAGTATTGTAAGACTTTGAAGTTGCTGTTGGAAAAGTGTCTTGCAAAAGTGTTGCAAAACTTTGAAGATGCTATGGTAAAATTGTCTTGTAAACCTATTGTTAAACGGAAGTTCCTGTTGGAAAACTGTCTTGTAAAACCAGTGTAATACTTTGAACTTGCTGTTGTAAAACTGTCTTGTAAAACGTTGAAGTTGCTGTTGTACAACTGTCTTGTAAAGCTTTGAAGTTGCTGCTGTAAAACTGTCTTGTAAAACGCAGAAGTTGCTGTTGGCAAAGTGTCTTGTAAAAGTATTGTAAAACTTTGAAATTCCTGTTGGAAAATTGTCTTGTAAAAGTATTGTAAAATTTTGAAGTTGCTGTTGCAAAATTGTCATGTAAAACTATTGTTAAAAGGAAGTTGCTATTGTAAAACTGTCTTGTAAAACTTTGAAGTTGCTGTTGGAAAACTGGCTTGTAAAAGTATTGTAAAACTTTGAAGTTGCTGCTGGAAAACTGGCTTGTAAAAGTATTGTCAGACTTTGAAGTTGCTATGGTAATATTTTCTTGTAAAACTATTTATATAACGTAAGTTGCTGTTGTAAAACTGTCTTGTAAAACGTTGAAGTTGCTGCTGTAAAACTGGCTTGTAAAAGTATTGTCAAACTCTGAAGTTTCTTTTGTAAAATTTTCTTGTAAAACTATTGTTAAACGGAAGTTGCTGTTGTAAAACTGTCTTGTAAATCTTTGAAGTTGCTGTTGGGAATGTGTCTTGTAAAAGTATTGTAAAACTTTGAAGTTGCTATGGTAAAATTTTCTTGTAAAACTATTTTTATAATGTAAGTTGCTTTTGTAAAACTGTCTTGTAAAACGTTGAAGTTGCTGCTGTAAAACTGGCTTCGAAAAGTATTGTAAAACTTTGAAGTTGCTGTTTTAAAAGTGGCTTGTAAAACTTTGCACTTGCTGTTGGAAAAGGTTCTTGTAAAGATATTGTAAAACCTTGAAATTCCTGTTGGAAAAGTGTCTTGTATAGGTATTGTAAACTATTGAAGTTGCTGTTTTAAAATTGTCTTGTTAAACTATTGTTAAACGGAAGTTTATGTTTTACAACTGTCTTGTCAAACTTTGAAGTTACTCTTGTAAAACTGGCTTTGTAATACTGTGAAGTTATTGTTGGAAAACTGCCTTGTAAAAGTATTGTCAAACTTTGTAGATGCTGTTGTAAAATTTTCTTGTAAAACTATTGTGAAACAGTAGTTGCTGTTGCAAACCTGTCTTGAAAACCTTTCAAGTTGCTGTTAGCAGAGTATCTCCTAAACGTATTGTAAAACTTTGAAGTTGCTGTTATAAAACTGTCTTGTAAAAGAATTGTAAGACTTTGAAGTTGCTGTTGGAAAAGTGTCTTGCAAAAGTGTTGCAAAACTTTGAAGATGCTATGGTAAAATTGTCTTCTAAACCTATTGTTAAACGGAAGTTGCTGTTGGAAAACTGTCTCGTAAAATTAATGTAATACTTTGAACTTGCTGTTGTAAAACTGTCTTGTAAAACGCTGAACTTGCTGTTGGCAAAGTGTCTTGTAAAAGTATTGTAAAACTTTGAAATTGCTGTTGTAAAATTGTCTTGTAAAACTACTGTTAAAAGGAAGTTGCTATTGTAAAACTGTCTTGTAAAAATTTCAAGTTGCTGTTGGCAAAGTGTCTTCTAAAAGTATTGTAAAACGTTGAAGTTGCTGCTGTAAAACTGGCTTGTAAAAGTATTGTCAACCTTTGAAGTTGCTGTTGTAATCTGGCTTGTAAAAGTATTGTAAAATTTGAAGTTGCTGTTTTAAAACTGTCTTGTAAAACTTTGCACTTGCTGTTGGAAAAGTGTCTTGTAAAAGTGTTGTAAAAGTTTGAAATTCCTGTTGGAAAAGTGTCTTGTATAAGTATTGTAAAATATTGAAGTTGCTGTTTTAAAATTGTCTTGTTAAACTATTGTTAAACGGAAGTTGCTGTTGTACAACTGTCTTGTAAAACTTTCAAGTTGCTGTTGGCAAAGTGACTTCTAAAAATATAGTAAAACTTTGAAGTTGGCTGTTAGAAAACTGGCTGGTAAAAGTATTGTAAGACTCTGAAGTTGCTGTTGGAAAAGTGTCTTGCAAAAGTATTGCAAAACTTTGAAGATGCTATGGTAAAATTGTCTTGTAAACGTATTGTTAAACGGAAGTTGCTGTTGGAAAACTGTCTCGTAAAAGTAATGTAATACTTTGAACTTGCTGTTGTAAAACTGTCTTGTAAAACGGTGAAGTTGCTGTTGCCAAAGTGTCTTGTAAAATTATTGTAAAACTTTGCACTTGCTGTTGGAAAAGTGTCTTGTATAAGTATTGTAAAACTTTGAAGTTGCTATGGTAAAATTTTCTTGTAAAACTATTTTTATAACGTAAGTTGCTGTTGTAAAACTGTCTTGTAAAACGTTGAAGTTGCTGCCGTAAAACTGGCTTGTAAAAGTATTGTCAACCTTTGAAGTTGCTGTTTTAATCCTGCTTGTAAAAGTATTGTAAAACTTTGAAGTTGCTGTTTTCAAACTGTCTTGTAAAACTTTGCACTTACTGTTGGAAACGTGTCTTGTGTAAGTATTTTAAAACTTTGAAGATGCTACGGTAAAATATTCTTGTAAACCTATTGTTAAATGAAAGTTGCTGTCGTAAACCTGTCTTCTAAATCTTTGAAGTTGCTGTTGGCAAAGTGTCTTGTAGAAGTATTGTAAAACTTTGAAGTTGCTGTTGGAAAACTGGCTTTTAAAAGTATTGTCAACCTTTGAAGTTGCTGTTGGAATACTGGCTTGAATAACTGTTGTTAAACGGAAGTTGCTGTTGTAAAGTGTCTTGTAAAACTTTGAAGATGCTGTTGTAAAGTTGTCTTTTAAAAGTATTGTTAAATGGAAGTTGCTGTTGCAAACCTGCCTTGAAAACCTTTCAAGTTGCTGTTAGCAGAGTATCTCCTAAATGTATTGTAAAACTTTGAAGTTGCTGTTATAAAACTGTCTTGTAAAAGTATTGTAAGACTTTGAAGTTGCTGTTGGAAAAGTGTCTTGCAAAAGTGTTGCAAAACTTTGAAGATGCTATGGTAAAATTGTCTTGTAAACCTATTGTTAAACGGAAGTTCCTGTTGGAAAACTGTCTTGTAAAACCAGTGTAATACTTTGAACTTGCTGTTGTAAAACTGTCTTGTAAAACGTTGAAGTTGCTGTTGTACAACTGTCTTGTAAAGCTTTGAAGTTGCTGCTGTAAAACTGTCTTGTAAAACGCAGAAGTTGCTGTTGGAAAGTGTCTTGTAAAAGTATTGTAAAACTTTGAAATTCCTGTTGGAAAATTGTCTTGTAAAAGTATTGTAAAATTTTGAAGTTGCTGTTGCAAAATTGTCATGTAAAACTATTGTTAAAAGGAAGTTGCTATTGTAAAACTGTCTTGTAAAACTTTGAAGTTGCTGTTGGAAAACTGGCTTGTAAAAGTATTGTAAAACTTTGAAGTTGCTGCTGGAAAACTGGCTTGTAAAAGTATTGTCAGACTTTGAAGTTGCTATGGTAATATTTTCTTGTAAAACTATTTATATAACGTAAGTTGCTGTTGTAAAACTGTCTTGTAAAACGTTGAAGTTGCTGCTGTAAAACTGGCTTGTAAAAGTATTGTCAAACTCTGAAGTTTCTTTTGTAAAATTTTCTTGTAAAACTATTGTTAAACGGAAGTTGCTGTTGTAAAACTGTCTTGTAAATCTTTGAAGTTGCTGTTGGGAATGTGTCTTGTAAAAGTATTGTAAAACTTTGAAGTTGCTATGGTAAAATTTTCTTGTAAAACTATTTTTATAATGTAAGTTGCTTTTGTAAAACTGTCTTGTAAAACGTTGAAGTTGCTGCTGTAAAACTGGCTTCGAAAAGTATTGTAAAACTTTGAAGTTGCTGTTTTAAAAGTGGCTTGTAAAACTTTGCACTTGCTGTTGGAAAAGGTTCTTGTAAAGATATTGTAAAACCTTGAAATTCCTGTTGGAAAAGTGTCTTGTATAGGTATTGTAAACTATTGAAGTTGCTGTTTTAAAATTGTCTTGTTAAACTATTGTTAAACGGAAGTTTATGTTTTACAACTGTCTTGTCAAACTTTGAAGTTACTCTTGTAAAACTGGCTTTGTAATACTGTGAAGTTATTGTTGGAAAACTGCCTTGTAAAAGTATTGTCAAACTTTGTAGATGCTGTTGTAAAATTTTCTTGTAAAACTATTGTGAAACAGTAGTTGCTGTTGCAAACCTGTCTTGAAAACCTTTCAAGTTGCTGTTAGCAGAGTATCTCCTAAACGTATTGTAAAACTTTGAAGTTGCTGTTATAAAACTGTCTTGTAAAAGAATTGTAAGACTTTGAAGTTGCTGTTGGAAAAGTGTCTTGCAAAAGTGTTGCAAAACTTTGAAGATGCTATGGTAAAATTGTCTTCTAAACCTATTGTTAAACGGAAGTTGCTGTTGGAAAACTGTCTCGTAAAATTAATGTAATACTTTGAACTTGCTGTTGTAAAACTGTCTTGTAAAACGCTGAACTTGCTGTTGGCAAAGTGTCTTGTAAAAGTATTGTAAAACTTTGAAATTGCTGTTGTAAAATTGTCTTGTAAAACTACTGTTAAAAGGAAGTTGCTATTGTAAAACTGTCTTGTAAAAATTTCAAGTTGCTGTTGGCAAAGTGTCTTCTAAAAGTATTGTAAAACGTTGAAGTTGCTGCTGTAAAACTGGCTTGTAAAAGTATTGTCAACCTTTGAAGTTGCTGTTGTAATCTGGCTTGTAAAAGTATTGTAAAATTTGAAGTTGCTGTTTTAAAACTGTCTTGTAAAACTTTGCACTTGCTGTTGGAAAAGTGTCTTGT
>JAZGTQ010000263.1:0-18953 GCA_037953605.1 Necrosyrtes monachus | reverse complement strand
CCAATGTATTGCTGCATTACCTCTCTCTTTTAGCTCTTTTCCCCTCAAGTGACTCTTTTCCCTGGCGTCCCTCTTTTCCATGAACTCTCTCTTCCCCTTCTTTTCCGTCGACTCTCTCTTTTTCCTGGTTTCCCTCTTCTGCATGAACTGTTTCTCCACCTTCTTTTCCATCGACTCTCTCTTTTCCCTGGTTTCCCTCTTTTTCATGAACTCTCTGTTTCCCTTCTTTTCCCTCGACTCTCTCTTTTCCCTGGCTTCCCTCTTCTGCATGATTTCTCTCGTTCCCTTTTTTCCCCCTCGACTCTCTCTTTTCCCTGGTTTCCCTCTTCTGCATGAACTCTTTCTCCACCTTCTTTTCCATCGACTCTCTCTTTTCCCTGCTTTCCCTCTTCGGCATGATTTTTCTCATTCACTTTTTTTTCCCCTCGACTCTCTCTTTTTCCTGGTTTCCCTCTTCTGCATTACCTCTCTCTTTTAGCTCTTTTCCCCTCAAGTGACTCTTTTCCCTGGCGTCCCTCTTTTCCATGAACTCTCTCTTCCCCTTCTTTTCCCTCGACTCTCTCTTTTTCCTGGTTTCCCTCTTCTGCATGAACTGTTTCTCCACCTTCTTTTCCATCGACTCTCTCTTTTCCCTGGTTTCCCTCTTTTTCATGAACTCTCTGTTTCCCTTCTTTTCCCTCGACTCTCTCTTTTCCCTGGTTTCCCTCTTCTGCATGAACTTTTTCTCCACCTTCTTTTCCCTCGACACTCTCTTTTCCCTGGTTTCCCTCTTCTGCATTACCTGTCTCTTTTAGCTCCTTTCCCCTCGAGTGACTCTTTTCCCTGGCGTCCCTCTTCTGCATTAACTCTCTCTTTCCCTTCTTTTCCCTCGACTCGCTCTTTTCCCCGGCGTCCCTCTTTTCCTTGAGCTCTTTCTTCCCCTTCGTTTCCATCGACTCTCTCTTTTCCCGGGTTTCGCTCTTCTGCATTAACTCTCTCTTTCCATTCTTTTCCCTCGACTCTCTCTTTTTCCTGGTTTCCCTCTTCTGCATGAACTCTTTCTTCACCTTCTTTTCCCTCGACTCTCTCTTTTCCCTGGTTTCCCTCTTCTGCATTACCTCTCTCTTTTAGCTCTTTTCCCCTCAAGTGACTCTTTTCCCTAGCGTCCCTCTTTTCCATGAACTCTCTCTTTCTATTCTTTTCCCCCGACTCTCTCTTTTCCCCGGCGTCCCTCTTTTCCTTGAGCTCTCTCTTCCCCTTTTTTTCCCTCGACTCTCTCTTTTCCCGGGTTTCCCTCTTCTGCATGAACTCTTTCTTCACCTTCTATTCCCTAGACTCTCTCTTTTCCCTGGTTTCCCTCTTCTGCATTACCTCTCTCTTTTAGCTCTTTTCCCCTCAAGTGACTCTTTTCCCTGGCGTCCCTCTTTTCCATGAACTCTCTCTTCCCCTTCTTTTCCCTCGACTCTCTCTTTTTCCTGGTTTCCCTCTTCTGCATGAACTGTTTCTCCACCTTCTTTTCCCTCGACACTCTCTTTTCCCTGGTTTCCCTCTTCTGCATTACCTGTCTCTTTTAGCTCCTTTCCCCTCGAGTGACTCTTTTCCCTGGCGTCCCTCTTCTGCATTAACTCTCTCTTTCCCTTCTTTTCCCTCGACTCGCTCTTTTCCCCGGCGTCCCTCTTTTCCTTGAGCTCTCTCTTCCCCTTCGTTTCCATCGACTCTCTCTTTTCCCGGGTTTCGCTCTTCTGCATTAACTCTCTCTTTCTATTCTTTTCCCTCGACTCTCTCTTTTTCCTGGTTTCCCTCTTCTGCATGAACTCTTTCTTCCCTTTTTTTTCCCTCGACTCTCTCTTTTCCCTGGTTTCCCTCTTCTGCATTACCTCTCTCTTTTAGCTCTTTTCCCCTCAAGTGACTCTTTTCCCCGGCGTCCCTCTTTTCCTTGAGCTCTCTCTTCCCCTTCGTTCCATCGACTCTCTCTTTTGCCGGGTTTCGCTCTTCTGCATTAACTCTCTTTCTATTCTTTTCCCTCGACACTCTCTTTTCCCTGGTTTCCCTCTTCTGCATTACCTCTCTCTTTTAGCTCCTTTCCCCTCGAGTGACTCTTTTCCCTGGCGTCCCTCTTCTGCATTAACTCTCTCTTTCCCTTCTTTTCCCTCGACTCTCTCTTTTTTTCCTGGTTTCCCTCTTCTGCATGAACTCTTTCTTCACCTTCTATTCCCTCGACTCTCTCTTTTCCCTGGTTTCCCTCTTCTGCATTACCTCTCTCTTTTAGCTCTTTTCCCCTCAAGTGACTCTTTTCCCTGGCGTCCCTCTTTTCCATGAACTCTCTCTTCCCCTTCTTTTCCCTCGACTCTCTCTTTTTCCTGGTTTCCCTCTTCTGCATGAACTGTTTCTCCACCTTCTTTTCCATCGACTCTCTCTTTTCCCTGGTTTCCCTCTTTTTCATGAACTCTCTGTTTCCCTTCTTTTCCCTCGACTCTCTCTTTTCCCTGGTTTCCCTCTTCTGCATGAACTCTTTCTTCCCCTTCTATTCCCTCGACTCTCTCTTTTCCCTGGTTTCCCTCTTCTGCATTACCTGTCTCTTTTAGCTCTTTTCCCCTCGAGTGACTCTTTTCCCTGGCGTCCCTCTTCTGCATTAACTCTCTCTTTCCCTTCTTTTCCCTCGACTCGCTCTTTTCCCCGGCGTCCCTCTTTTCCTTGAGCTCTCTCTTCCCCTTCGTTTCCATCGACTCTCTCTTTTCCCGGGTTTCGCTCTTCTGCATTAACTCTCTCTTTCTATTCTTTTCCCTCGACTCTCTCTTTTTCCTGGTTTCCCTCTTCTGCATGAACTCTTTCTTCACCTTCTATTCCCTCGACTCTCTCTTTTCCCTGGCTTCCCTCTTCTGCATGATTTCTCTCGTTCCCTTTTTTTCCCCTCGACTCTCTCTTTTCCCTGGTTTCCCTCTTCTGCATGAACTCTTTCTCCACCTTCTTTTCCATCGACTCTCTCTTTTCCCTGGTTTCCCTCTTTTTCATGAACTCTCTGTTTCCCTTCTTTTCCCTCGACTCTCTCTTTTCCCTGGCTTCCCTCTTCTGCATGATTTCTCTCGTTCCCTTTTTTTCCCCTCGACTCTCTCTTTTCCCTGATTTCCCTCTTCTGCATGAACTCTTTCTCCACCTTCTTTTCCATCGACTCTCTCTTTTCCCTGCTTTCCCTCTTCGGCATGATTTTTCTCGTTCCCTTTTTTTTCCCCTCGACTCTCTCTTTTCCCTAGTTTCCCTCTTCTGCATTACCTCTCTCTTTTAGCTCTTTTCTCGTCGCATGTCTCTTTTCCGTGGCGTCCCTCTTTTCCATGAACTCTCTCTTCCCCTTCTTTTCCCTCGACTCTCTCTTTTTCCTGGTTTCCCTCTTCTGCATGAACTGTTTCTCCACCTTCTTTTCCCTCGACTCTCTCTTTTCCCTGGCTTCCCTCTTCTGCATTAACTCTCTCTTTCCATTCTTTTCCCTCGACTCTCTCTTTTCCCTGGTTTCCCTCTTCTGCATGAACTTTTTCTCCACCTTCTATTCCCTCGAGTCTCTCTTTTCCCTGGTTTCCCTCTTCTGCATTACCTCTCTCTTTTAGCTCTTTTCCCCTCAAGTGACTCTTTTCCCTGGCGTCCCTCTTCTGCATTAACTCTCTCTTTCCCTTCTTTTCCCTCGACTCGCTCTTTTCCCCGGCGTCCCTCTTTTCCTTGAGCTCTCTCTTCCCCTTTTTTTCCATCGACTCTCTCTTTTCCCGGGTTTCGCTCTTCTGCATTAACTCTCTCTTTCTATTCTTTTCCCTCGACTCTCTCTTTTTCCTGGTTTCCCTCTTCTGCATGAACTCTTTCTTCACCTTCTTTTCCCTCGTCTCTCTCTTTTCCCTGGTTTCCCTCTTCTGCATTACCTCTCTCTTTTAGCTCTTTTCCCCTCAAGTGACTCTTTTCCTCGGCGTCCCTCTTTTCCTTGAGCTCTCTCTTCCCCTATTTTTCCCTCGACTCTCTCTTTTTCCGGGTTTCCCTCTTCTGCATTAACTCTTTCCCCACCTTCTTTTCCATCGACTCTCTCTTTTCCCTGCTTTCCCTCTTCGGCATGATTTTTCTCGTTCCCTTTTTTTTCCCCTCGACTCTCTCTTTTCCCTAGTTTCCCTCTTCTGCATTAGCTCTCTCTTTTAGCTCTTTTCCCATCGCATGACTCTTTTCCCTGGCGTCCCTCTTTTCCATGAACTCTCTCTTCTCTTTCTTTTCCCTCGACACTCTCTTTTTCCTGGTTTCCCTCTTCTGCATGAACTGTTTCTCCACCTTTTCCATCGACTCTCTCTTTTCCCTGGTTTCCCTCTTTTTCATGAACTCTCTGTTTTCCTTCTTTTCCCTCGACTCTCTCTTTTCCCTGGTTTCCCTCTTCTGCATTAACTCTCTCTTTCCATTCTTTTCCCTCGACTCTCTCTTTTCCCTGGTTTCCCTCTTTTTCATGAACTCTCTGTTTCCCTTCTTTTCCCTCGACTCTCTCTTTTCCCTGGTTTCCCTCTTCTGCATTAACTCTCTCTTTCCATTCTTTTCCCTCGACTCTCTCTTTTCCCTGGTTTCCCTCTTCTGCATGAACTTTTTCTCCACCTTCTTTTCCCTCGACTCTCTCTTTTCCCTGGTTTCCCTCTTCTGCATTACCTGTCTCTTTTAGCTCCTTTCCCCTCGAGTGACTCTTTTCCCTGGCGTCCCTCTTCTGCATTAACTCTCTCTTTCCCTTCTTTTCCCTCGACTCGCTCTTTTCCCCGGCGTCCCTCTTTTCCTTGAGCTCTCTCTTCCCCTTCGTTTCCATCGACTCTCTCTTTTGCCGGGTTTCGCTCTTCTGCATTAACTCTCTTTCTATTCTTTTCCCTCGACTCTCTCTTTTCCCTGGTTTCCCTCTTCTGCATTACCTCTCTCTTTTAGCTCTTTTCCCCTCAAGTGACTCTTTTCCCTGGCGTCCCTCTTTTCCATGAACTCTCTCTTCCCCTTCTTTTCCCTCGACTCTCTCTTTTCCCTGGCTTCCCTCTTCTGCATGATTTCTCTCGTTCCCTTTTTTCCCCCTCGACTCTCTCTTTTTCCTGGTTTCCCTCTTCTGCATGAACTCTTTCTCCACCTTCTTTTCCACCGACTCTCTCTTTTCCCTGCTTTCCCTCTTCGGCATGATTTTTCTCGTTCCCTTTTTTTTCCCCTCGACTCTCTTTTCCCTAGTTTCCCTCTTCTTCATTAACTCTCTCTTTTAGCTCTTTTCCCGTCGCATGACTCTTTTCCGTGGCGTCCCTCTTTTCCATGAACTCTCTCTTCCCCTTCTTTTCCCTCGACTCTCTCTTTTTCCTGGTTTCCCTCTTCTGCATGAACTGTTTCTCCACCTTCTTTTCCATCGACTCTCTCTTTTCCCTGGTTTCCCTCTTTTTCATGAACTCTCTGTTTCCCTTCTTTTCCCTCGACTCTCTCTTTTTCCTGGTTTCCCTCTTCTGCATGAACTCTTTCTTCACCTTCTATTCCCTCGACTCTCTCTTTTCCCTGGTTTCCCTCTTCTGCATTACCTGTCTCTTTTAGCTCTTTTCCCCTCGAGTGACTCTTTTCCCTGGCGTCCCTCTTTTCCATGAACTCTCTCTTCCCCTTCTTTTCCCTCGACTCTCTCTTTTTCCTGGTTTCCCTCTTCTGCATGAACTGTTTCTCCACCTTCTTTTCCATCGACTCTCTCTTTTCCCTGGTTTCCCTCTTTCTCATGAACTCTCTGTTTCCCTTCTTTTCCCTCGACTCTCTCTTTTTCCTGGTTTCCCTCTTCTGCATGAACTCTTTCTTCACCTTCTATTCCCTCGACTCTCTCTTTTCCCTGGTTTCCCTCTTCTGCATTACCTGTCTCTTTTAGCTCTTTTCCCCTCGAGTGACTCTTTTCCCTGGCGTCCCTCTTCTGCATTAACTCTCTCTTTCCCTTCTTTTCCCTCGACTCGCTCTTTTCCCCGGCGTCCCTCTTTTCCTTGAGCTCTCTCTTCCCCTTCTATTCCCTCGACTCTCTCTTTTCCCGGGTTTCGCTCTTCTGCATTAACTCTCTCTTTCTATTCTTTTCCCTCGACTCTCTCTTTTTCCTGGTTTCCCTCTTCTGCATGAACTCTTTCTTCACCTTCTATTCCCTCGACTCTCTCTTTTCCCTGGTTTCCCTCTTCTGCATTACCTCTCTCTTTTAGCTCTTTTCCCCTCAAGTGACTCTTTTCCCTGGCGTCCCTCTTTTCCATGAACTCTCTCTTCCCCTTCTTTTCCCTCGACTCTCTCTTTTTCCTGGTTTCCCTCTTCTGCATGAACTGTTTCTCCACCTTCTTTTCCATCGACTCTCTCTTTTCCCTGGTTTCCCTCTTTTTCATGAACTCTTTCTTCACCTTCTATTCCCCCGACTCTCTCTTTTCCCTGGTTTCCCTCTTCTGCATTAACTCTCTCTTTTAGCTCTTTTCCCCTCAAGTGACTCTTTTCCCTGGCGTCCCTCTTCTGCATTAACTCTCTCTTTCCCTTCTTTTCCCTCGACTCGCTCTTTTCCCCGGCGTCCCTCTTTTCCTTGAGCTCTCTCTTCCCCTTCGTTTCCATCGACTCTCTCTTTTCCCGGGTTTCGCTCTTCTGCATTAACTCTCTCTTTCTATTCTTTTCCCTCGACTCTCTCTTTTTCCTGGTTTCCCTCTTCTGCATGAACTCTTTCTTCACCTTCTTTTCCCTCGACTCTCTCTTTTCCCTGGTTTCCCGCTTCTGCATTACCTCTCTCTTTTAGCTCTTTTCCCCTCAAGTGACTCTTTTCCCTAGCGTCCCTCTTTTCCATGAACTCTCTCTTTCTATTCTTTTCCCCCGACTCTCTCTTTTCCCCGGCGTCCCTCTTTTCCTTGAGCTCTCTCTTCCCCTTTTTTTCCCTCGACTCTCTCTTTTTCCGGGTTTCCCTCTTCTGCATTAACTCTCTCTTTCTATTCTTTTCCCTCGACGCTCTCTTTTCCCTGGCTTCCCTCTTCTGCATGATTTCTCTCGTTCCCTTTTTTTCCCCTCGACTCTCTCTTTTCCCTGGTTTCCCTCTTCTGCATTAACTCTTTCTCCACCTTCTTTTCCATCGACTCTCTCTTTTCCCTGCTTTCCCTCTTCGGCATGATTTTTCTCGTTCCCTTTTTTTTCCCCTCGACTCTCTCTTTTCCCTAGTTTCCCTCTTCTGCATTACCTCTCTCTTTTAGCTCTTTTCCCGTCGCATGACTCTTTTCCGTGGCGTCCCTCTTTTCCATGAACTCTCTCTTCCCCTTCTTTTCCCTCGACTCTCTCTTTTTCCTGGTTTCCCTCTTCTGCATGAACTGTTTCTCCACCTTCTTTTCCCTCGACTCTCTCTTTTCCCTGGCTTCCCTCTTCTGCATTATCTCTCTCTCCACCTTCTTTTCCCTCGACTCTCTCTTTTCCCTGGTTTCCCTCTTCTGCATGAACTGTCTCTTTTAGCTCCTTTCCCCTCGAGTGACTCTTTTCCCTGGCGTCCCTCTTCTGCATTAACTCTCTCTTTCACTTCTTTTCCCTCGACTCGCTCTTTTCCCCGGCGTCCCTCTTTTCCTTGAGCTCTCTCTTCCCCTTCATTTCCATCGACTCTCTCTTTTCCCGGGTTTCGCTCTTCTGCATTAACTCTCTTTTTCTATTCTTTTCTCTCGACTCTCTCTTTTTCCTGGTTTCCCTCTTCTGCATGAACTCTTTCTTCACCTTCTATTCCCTCGACTCTCTCTTTTCCCTGGTTTCCCTCTTCTGCATTACCTCTCTCTTTTAGCTCTTTTCCCCTCAAGTGACTCTTTTCCCTTGCGTCCGTCTTTTCCATGAACTCTCTCTTTCTATTCTTTTCCCCCGACTCTCTCTTTTCCCCGGCGTCCCTCTTTTCCTTGAGCTCTCTCTTCCCCTTTTTTTCCCTCGACTCTCTCTTTTCCCGGGTTTCCCTCTTCTGCATTAACTCTCTTTCTATTCTTTTCCCCCGACTCTCTCTTTTCCCTGGTTTCCCTCTTCTGCATTACCTCTCTCTTTTAGGTCTTTTCCCCTCAAGTGACTCTTTTCCCTGGCGTCCCTCTTTTCCATGAACTCTCTCTTCCCCTTCTTTTCCCTCGACTCTCTCTTTTTCCTGGTTTCCCTCTTCTGCATGAACTGTTTCTCCACCTTCTTTTCCATCGACTCTCTCTTTTCCCTGGTTTCCCTCTTTTTCATGAACTCTCTGTTTCCCTTCTTTTCCCTCGACTCTCTCTTTTCCCTGGCTTCCCTCTTCTGCATGATTTCTCTCGTTCCCTTTTTTTCCCCTCGACTCTCTCTTTTCCCTGGTTTCCCTCTTCTGCATGAACTCTTTCTCCACCTTCTTTTCCATCGACTCTCTCTTTTCCCTGCTTTCCCTCTTCGGCATGATTTTTCTCGTTCCCTTTTTTTTCCCCTCGACTCTCTCTTTTCCCTAGTTTCCCTCTTCTGCATTACCTCTCTCTTTTAGCTCTTTTCCCGTCGCATGTCTCTTTTCCGTGGCGTCCCTCTTTTCCATGAACTCTCTCTTCCCCTTCTTTTCCCTCGACTCTCTCTTTTTCCTGGTTTCCCTCTTCTGCATGAACTGTTTCTCCACCTTCTTTTCCCTCGACACTCTCTTTTCCCTGGTTTCCCTCTTCTGCATTACCTGTCTCTTTTAGCTCCTTTCCCCTCGAGTGACTCTTTTCCCTGGCGTCCCTCTTCTGCATTAACTCTCTCTTTCCCTTCTTTTCCCTCGACTCGCTCTTTTCCCCGGCGTCCCTCTTTTCCTTGAGCTCTCTCTTCCCCTTCGTTTCCATCGACTCTCTCTTTTCCCGGGTTTCGCTCTTCTGCATTAACTCTCTTTCTATTCTTTTCCCTCGACTCTCTCTTTTCCCTGGCTTCCCTCTTCTGCATTACCTCTCTCTTTTAGCTCTTTTCCCCTCAAGTGACTCTTTTCCCTGGCGTCCCTCTTTTCCATGAACTCTCTCTTCCCCTTCTTTTCCCTCGACTCTCTCTTTTCCCTGGTTTCCCTCTTCTGCATGAACTGTTTCTCCACCTTCTTTTCCATCGACTCTCTCTTTTCCCTGCTTTCCCTCTTTTTCATGAACTCTCTGTTTCCCTTCTTTTCCCTCGACTCTCTCTTTTTCCTGGTTTCCCTCTTCTGCATGAACTCTTTCTTCACCTTTTATTCCCTCGACTCTCTCTTTTCCCTGGTTTCCCTCTTCTGCATTACCTGTCTCTTTTAGCTCTTTTCCCCTCGAGTGACTCTTTTCCCTGGCGTCCCTCTTCTGCATTAACTCTCTCTTCCCCTTCTTTTCCCTCGACTCGCTCTTTTCCCCGGCGTCCCTCTTTTCCTTGAGCTCTCTCTTCCCCTTCATTTCCATCGACTCTCTCTTTTCCCGGGTTTCGCTCTTCTGCATTAACTCTCTCTTTCTATTCTTTTCCCTCGACTCTCTCTTTTTCCTGGTTTCCCTCTTCTGCATGAACTCTTTCTTCACCTTCTATTCCCTCGACTCTCTCTTTTCCCTGGTTTCCCTCTTCTGCATTACCTCTCTCTTTTAGCTCTTTCCCCCTCAAGTGACTCTTTTCCCTGGCGTCCCTCTTTTCCATGAACTCTCTCTTCCCCTTCTTTTCCCTCGACTCTCTCTTTTTCCTGGTTTCCCTCTTCTGCATGAACTGTTTCTCCACCTTCTTTTCCATCGACTCTCTCTTTTCCCTGGTTTCCCTCTTCTGCATTAACTCTCTCTTTCCCTTCTTTTCCCTCTACTCGCTCTTTTCCCCGGCGTCCCTCTTTTCCTTGAGCTCTCTCTTCCCCTTCATTTCCATTGACTCTCTCTTTTCCCGGGTTTCGCTCTTCTGCATTAACTCTCTCTTTCTATTCTTTTCCCTCGACTCTCTCTTTTTCCTGGTTTCCCTCTTCTGCATGAACTCTTTCTTCACCTTCTATTCCCTCGACTCTCTCTTTTCCCTGGTTTCCCTCTTCTGCATTACCTCTCTCTTTTAGCTCTTTTCCCCTCAAGTGACTCTTTTCCCTGGCGTCCCTCTTTTCCATGAACTCTCTCTTCCCCTTCTTTTCCCTCGACTCTCTCTTTTTCCTGGTTTCCCTCTTCTGCATGAACTGTTTCTCCACCTTCTTTTCCCTCGACTCTCTCTTTTCCCTGGTTTCCCTCTTTTTCATGAACTCTCTGTTTCCCTTCTTTTCCCTCGACTCTCTCTTTTCCCTGGTTTCCCTCTTCTGCATTAACTCTCTCTTTCCATTCTTTTCCCTCGACTCTCTCTTTTCCCTGGTTTCCCTCTTCTGCATTACCTGTCTCTTTTAGCTCCTTTCCCCTCGAGTGACTCTTTTCCCTGGCGTCCCTCTTCTGCATTAACTCTCTCTTTCCCTTCTTTTCCCTCGACTCTCTCTTTTTCCTGGTTTCCCTCTTCTGCATGAACTCTTTCTTCACCTTCTATTCCCTCGACTCTCTCTTTTCCCTGGTTTCCCTCTTCTGCATTACCTCTCTCTTTTAGCTCTTTTCCCCTCAAGTGACTCTTTTCCCTGGCGTCCCTCTTTTCCATGAACTCTCTCTTCCCCTTCTTTTCCCTCGACTCTCTCTTTTTCCTGGTTTCCCTCTTCTGCATGAACTGTTTCTCCACCTTCTTTTCCATCGACTCTCTCTTTTCCCTCGTTTCCCTCTTTTTCATGAACTCTCTGTTTCCCTTCTTTTCCCTCGACTCTCTCTTTTCCCTGGTTTCCCTCTTCTGCATGAACTCTTTCTTCACCTTCTATTCCCTCGACTCTGTCTTTTCCCTGGTTTCCCTCTTCTGCATTACCTGTCTCTTTTAGCTCTTTTCCCCTCGAGTGACTCTTTTCCCTAGCGTCCCTCTTTTCCATGAACTCTCTCTTTCTATTCTTTTCCCCCGACTCTCTCTTTTCCCCAGCGTCCCTCTTTTCCTTGAGCTCTCTCTTCCCCTTCATTTCCATCGACTCTCTCTTTTGCCGGGTTTCGCTCTTCTGCATTAACTCTCTTTCTATTCTTTTCCCTCGACTCTCTCTTTTCCCTGGTTTCCCTCTTCTGCATTACCTCTCTCTTTTAGCTCTTTTCCCCTCAAGTGACTCTTTTCCCTGGTGTCCCTCTTTTCCATGAACTCTCTCTTCCCCTTCTTTTCCCTCGACTCTCTCTTTTTCCTGGTTTCCCTCTTCTGCATGAACTGTTTCTCCACCTTCTTTTCCATCGACTCTCTCTTTTCCCTGGTTTCCCTCTTTTTCATGAACTCTCTGTTTCCCTTCTTTTCCCTCGACTCTCTCTTTTCCCTGGCTTCCCTCTTCTGCATGATTTCTCTCGTTCCCTTTTTTCCCCCTCGACTCTCTCTTTTCCCTGGTTTCCCTCTTCTGCATGAACTCTTTCTCCACCTTCTTTTCCATCGACTCTCTCTTTTCCCTGCTTTCCCTCTTCGGCATGATTTTTCTCGTTCCCTTTTTTTTCCCCTCGACTCTCTCTTTTCCCTAGTTTCCCTCTTCTGCATTAGCTCTCTCTTTTAGCTCTTTTCCCGTCGCATGACTCTTTTCCGTGGCGTCCCTCTTTTCCATGAACTCTCTCTTCCCCTTCTTTTCCCTCGACTCTCTCTTTTTCCTGGTTTCCCTCTTCTGCATGAACTGTTTCTCCACCTTCTTTTCCATCGACTCTCTCTTTTCCCTGGTTTCCCTCTTTTTCATGAACTCTCTGTTTCCCTTCTTTTCCCTCGACTCTCTCTTTTCCCTGGTTTCCCTCTTCCGCATTAACTCTCTCTTTCCATTCTTTTCCCTCGACTCTCTCTTTTCCCTGGTTTCCCTCTTCTGCATTAACTCTCTCTTTCCATTCTTTTCCCTCGACTCTCTCTTTTCCCTGTTTTCCCTCTTCTGCATGAACTTTTTCTCCACCTTCTTTTCCCTCGACACTCTCTTTTCCCTGGTTTCCCTCTTCTGCATTACCTGTCTCTTTTAGCTCCTTTCCCCTCGAGTGACTCTTTTCCCCAGCGTCCCTCTTTTCCATGAACTCTCTCTTTCTATTCTTTTCCCCCGACTCTCTCTTTTCCCCGGCGTCCCTCTTTTCCTTGAGCTCTCTCTTCCCCTTCGTTCCATCGACCCTCTCTTTTGCCGGGTTTCGCTCTTCTGCATTAACTCTCTTTCTATTCTTTTCCCTCGACTCTCTCTTTTCCCTGGTTTCCCTCTTCTGCATTACCTCTCTCTTTTGGCTCTTTTCCCCTCAAGTGACTCTTTTCCCTAGCGTCCCTCTTTTCCATGAACTCTCTCTTTCTATTCTTTTCCCCCGACTCTCTCTTTTCCCCGGCGTCCCTCTTTTCCTTGAGCTCTCTCTTCCCCTTCGTTTCCATCGACTCTCTCTTTTCCCGGGTTTCGCTCTTCTGCATTAACTCTCTTTCTATTCTTTTCCCTCGACTCTCTCTTTTCCCTGGTTTCCCTCTTCTGCATTACCTCTCTCTTTTAGCTCTTTTCCCCTCAAGTGACTCTTTTCCCTAGCGTCCCTCTTTTCCATGAACTCTCTCTTTCTATTCTTTTCCCCCGACTCTCTCTTTTCCCCGGCGTCCCTCTTTTCCTTGAGCTCTCTCTTCCCCTTTTTTTCCCCTCGACTCTCTCTTTTCCCGGGTTTCCCTCTTCTGCATTAACTCTCTCTTTCTATTCTTTTCCCTCGACGCTCTCTTTACCCTGGCTTCCCTCTTCTGCATGATTTCTCTCGTTCCCTTTTTTTCCCCTCGACTCTCTCTTTTCCCTGGTTTCCCTCTTCTGCATGAACTCTTTCTCCACCTTCTTTTCCATCGACTCTCTCTTTTCCCTGCTTTCCCTCTTCGGCATGATTTTTCTCATTCACTTTTTTTTCCCCTCGACTCTCTCTTTTTCCTGGTTTCCCTCTTCTGCATTACCTCTCTCTTTTAGCTCTTTTCCCCTCAAGTGACTCTTTTCCCCGGCGTCCCTCTTTTCCTTGAGCTCTCTCTTCCCCTTCGTTCCATCGACTCTCTCTTTTGCCGGGTTTCCCTCTTCTGCATTAACTCTCTTTCTATTCTTTTCCCTCGACTCTCTCTTTTCCCTGGTTTCCCTCTTCTGCATTACCTCTCTCTTTTAGCTCTTTTCCCCTCAAGTGACTCTTTTCCCTGGCGTCCCTCTTTTCCATGAACTCTCTCTTCCCCTTCTTTTCCCTCGACTCTCTCTTTTCCCTGGTTTCCCTCTTCTGCATGAACTGTTTCTCCACCTTCTTTTCCATCGACTCTCTCTTTTCCCTGCTTTCCCTCTTTTTCATGAACTCTCTGTTTCCCTTCTTTTCCCTCGACTCTCTCTTTTTCCTGGTTTCCCTCTTCTGCATGAACTCTTTCTTCACCTTTTATTCCCTCGACTCTCTCTTTTCCCTGGTTTCCCTCTTCTGCATTACCTGTCTCTTTTAGCTCTTTTCCCCTCGAGTGACTCTTTTCCCTGGCGTCCCTCTTCTGCATTAACTCTCTCTTTCCCTTCTTTTCCCTCGACTCGCTCTTTTCCCCGGCGTCCCTCTTTTCCTTGAGCTCTCTCTTCCCCTTCATTTCCATCGACTCTCTCTTTTCCCGGGTTTCGCTCTTCTGCATTAACTCTCTCTTTCTATTCTTTTCCCTCGACTCTCTCTTTTTCCTGGTTTCCCTCTTCTGCATGAACTCTTTCTTCACCTTCTATTCCCTCGACTCTCTCTTTTCCCTGGTTTCCCTCTTCTGCATTACCTCTCTCTTTTAGCTCTTTTCCCCTCAAGTGACTCTTTTCCCTGGCGTCCCTCTTTTCCATGAACTCTCTCTTCCCCTTCTTTTCCCTCGACTCTCTCTTTTTCCTGGTTTCCCTCTTCTGCATTAACTCTCTCTTTCCATTCTTTTCCCTCGACTCTCTCTTTTCCCTGTTTTCCCTCTTCTGCATGAACTTTTTCTCCACCTTCTTTTCCCTCGACACTCTCTTTTCCCTGGTTTCCCTCTTCTGCATTACCTGTCTCTTTTAGCTCCTTTCCCCTCGAGTGACTCTTTTCCCCAGCGTCCCTCTTTTCCATGAACTCTCTCTTTCTATTCTTTTCCCCCGACTCTCTCTTTTCCCCGGCGTCCCTCTTTTCCTTGAGCTCTCTCTTCCCCTTCGTTCCATCGACCCTCTCTTTTGCCGGGTTTCGCTCTTCTGCATTAACTCTCTCTTTCTATTCTTTTCCCTCGACTCTCTCTTTTCCCTGGTTTCCCTCTTCTGCATTACCTCTCTCTTTTGGCTCTTTTCCCCTCAAGTGACTCTTTTCCCTAGCGTCCCTCTTTTCCATGAACTCTCTCTTTCTATTCTTTTCCCCCGACTCTCTCTTTTCCCCGGCGTCCCTCTTTTCCTTGAGCTCTCTCTTCCCCTTCGTTTCCATCGACTCTCTCTTTTCCCGGGTTTCGCTCTTCTGCATTAACTCTCTTTCTATTCTTTTCCCTCGACTCTCTCTTTTCCCTGGTTTCCCTCTTCTGCATTACCTCTCTCTTTTAGCTCTTTTCCCCTCAAGTGACTCTTTTCCCTAGCGTCCCTCTTTTCCATGAACTCTCTCTTTCTATTCTTTTCCCCCGACTCTCTCTTTTCCCCGGCGTCCCTCTTTTCCTTGAGCTCTCTCTTCCCCTTTTTTTCCCCTCGACTCTCTCTTTTCCCGGGTTTCCCTCTTCTGCATTAACTCTCTCTTTCTATTCTTTTCCCTCGACGCTCTCTTTACCCTGGCTTCCCTCTTCTGCATGATTTCTCTCGTTCCCTTTTTTTCCCCTCGACTCTCTCTTTTCCCTGGTTTCCCTCTTCTGCATGAACTCTTTCTCCACCTTCTTTTCCATCGACTCTCTCTTTTCCCTGCTTTCCCTCTTCGGCATGATTTTTCTCATTCACTTTTTTTTCCCCTCGACTCTCTCTTTTTCCTGGTTTCCCTCTTCTGCATTACCTCTCTCTTTTAGCTCTTTTCCCCTCAAGTGACTCTTTTCCCCGGCGTCCCTCTTTTCCTTGAGCTCTCTCTTCCCCTTCGTTCCATCGACTCTCTCTTTTGCCGGGTTTCCCTCTTCTGCATTAACTCTCTTTCTATTCTTTTCCCTCGACTCTCTCTTTTCCCTGGTTTCCCTCTTCTGCATTACCTCTCTCTTTTAGCTCTTTTCCCCTCAAGTGACTCTTTTCCCTGGCGTCCCTCTTTTCCATGAACTCTCTCTTCCCCTTCTTTTCCCTCGACTCTCTCTTTTCCCTGGTTTCCCTCTTCTGCATGAACTGTTTCTCCACCTTCTTTTCCATCGACTCTCTCTTTTCCCTGCTTTCCCTCTTTTTCATGAACTCTCTGTTTCCCTTCTTTTCCCTCGACTCTCTCTTTTTCCTGGTTTCCCTCTTCTGCATGAACTCTTTCTTCACCTTTTATTCCCTCGACTCTCTCTTTTCCCTGGTTTCCCTCTTCTGCATTACCTGTCTCTTTTAGCTCTTTTCCCCTCGAGTGACTCTTTTCCCTGGCGTCCCTCTTCTGCATTAACTCTCTCTTTCCCTTCTTTTCCCTCGACTCGCTCTTTTCCCCGGCGTCCCTCTTTTCCTTGAGCTCTCTCTTCCCCTTCATTTCCATCGACTCTCTCTTTTCCCGGGTTTCGCTCTTCTGCATTAACTCTCTCTTTCTATTCTTTTCCCTCGACTCTCTCTTTTTCCTGGTTTCCCTCTTCTGCATGAACTCTTTCTTCACCTTCTATTCCCCTCGACTCTCTCTTTTCCCTGGTTTCCCTCTTCTGCATTACCTCTCTCTTTTAGCTCTTTTCCCCTCAAGTGACTCTTTTCCCTGGCGTCCCTCTTTTCCATGAACTCTCTCTTCCCCTTCTTTTCCCTCGACTCTCTCTTTTTCCTGGTTTCCCTCTTCTGCATGAACTGTTTCTCCACCTTCTTTTCCATCGACTCTCTCTTTTCCCTGGTTTCCCTCTTTTTCATGAACTCTCTGTTTCCCTTCTTTTCCCTCGACTCTCTCTTTTCCCTGGTTTCCCTCTTCTGCATGAACTCTTTCTTCACCTTCTATTCCCTCGACTCTCTCTTTTCCCTGGTTTCCCTCTTCTGCATTAACTCTCTCTTTCCCTTCTTTTCCCCTCTACTCGCTCTTTTCCCCGGCGTCCCTCTTTTCCTTGAGCTCTCTCTTCCCCTTCATTTCCATTGACTCTCTCTTTTCCCCGGGTTTCGCTCTTCTGCATTAACTCTCTCTTTCTATTCTTTTCCCTCGACTCTCTCTTTTTCCTGGTTTCCCTCTTCTGCATGAACTCTTTCTTCACCTTCTATTCCCTCGACTCTCTCTTTTCCCTGGTTTCCCTCTTCTGCATTACCTCTCTCTTTTAGCTCTTTTCCCCTCAAGTGACTCTTTTCCCTAGCGTCCCTCTTTTCCATGAACTCTCTCTTTCTATTCTTTTCCCCCGACTCTCTCTTTTCCCCGGCGTCCCTCTTTTCCTTGAGCTCTCTCTTCCCCTTTTTTTCCCTCGACTCTCTCTTTTCCCGGGTTTCCCTCTTCTGCATGATTTCTCTCGTTCCCTTTTTTTCCCCTCGACTCTCTCTTTTCCCTGGTTTCCCTCTTCTGCATGAACTCTTTCTCCACCTTCTTTTCCATCGACTCTCTCTTTTCCCTGCTTTCCTTCTTCGGCATGATTTTTCTCGTTCCCTTTTTTTTCCCCTCGACTCTCTCTTTTCCCTAGTTTCCCTCTTCTGCATTAGCTCTCTCTTTTAGCTCTTTTCCCGTCGCATGACTCTTTTCCGTGGCGTCCCTCTTTTCCATGAACTCTCTCTTCCCCTTCTTTTCCCTCGACTCTCTCTTTTCCCTGGTTTCCCTCTTTTTCATGAACTCTCTGTTTCCCTTCTTTTCCCTCGACTCTCTCTTTTCCCTGGTTTCCCTCTTCCGCATTAACTCTCTCTTTCCATTCTTTTCCCTCGACTCTCTCTTTTCCCTGGTTTCCCTCTTCTGCATTAACTCTCTCTTTCCATTCTTTTCCCTCGACTCTCTCTTTTCCCTGTTTTCCCTCTTCTGCATGAACTTTTTCTCCACCTTCTTTTCCCTCGACACTCTCTTTTCCCTGGTTTCCCTCTTCTGCATTACCTGTCTCTTTTAGCTCCTTTCCCCTCGAGTGACTCTTTTCCCCAGCGTCCCTCTTTTCCATGAACTCTCTCTTTCTCTTCTTTTCCCCCGACTCTCTCTTTTCCCCGGCGTCCCTCTTTTCCTTGAGCTCTCTCTTCCCCTTCGTTCCATCGACCCTCTCTTTTGCCGGGTTTCGCTCTTCTGCATTAACTCTCTTTCTATTCTTTTCCCTCGACTCTCTCTTTTCCCTGGTTTCCCTCTTCTGCATTACCTCTCTCTTTTGGCTCTTTTCCCCTCAAGTGACTCTTTTCCCTAGCGTCCCTCTTTTCCATGAACTCTCTCTTTCTATTCTTTTCCCCCGACTCTCTCTTTTCCCCGGCGTCCCTCTTTTCCTTGAGCTCTCTCTTCCCCTTCGTTTCCATCGACTCTCTCTTTTCCCGGGTTTCGCTCTTCTGCATTAACTCTCTTTCTATTCTTTTCCCTCGACTCTCTCTTTTCCCTGGTTTCCCTCTTCTGCATTACCTCTCTCTTTTAGCTCTTTTCCCCTCAAGTGACTCTTTTCCCTAGCGTCCCTCTTTTCCATGAACTCTCTCTTTCTCTTCTTTTCCCCCGACTCTCTCTTTTCCCCGGCGTCCCTCTTTTCCTTGAGCTCTCTCTTCCCCTTTTTTTCCCCTCGACTCTCTCTTTTCCCGGGTTTCCCTCTTCTGCATTAACTCTCTCTTTCTATTCTTTTCCCTCGACGCTCTCTTTACCCTGGCTTCCCTCTTCTGCATGATTTCTCTCGTTCCCTTTTTTTCCCCTCGACTCTCTCTTTTCCCTGGTTTCCCTCTTCTGCATGAACTCTTTCTCCACCTTCTTTTCCATCGACTCTCTCTTTTCCCTGCTTTCCCTCTTCGGCATGATTTTTCTCATTCACTTTTTTTTCCCCTCGACTCTCTCTTTTTCCTGGTTTCCCTCTTCTGCATTACCTCTCTCTTTTAGCTCTTTTCCCCTCAAGTGACTCTTTTCCCCGGCGTCCCTCTTTTCCTTGAGCTCTCTCTTCCCCTTCGTTCCATCGACTCTCTCTTTTGCCGGGTTTCCCTCTTCTGCATTAACTCTCTTTCTATTCTTTTCCCTCGACTCTCTCTTTTCCCTGGTTTCCCTCTTCTGCATTACCTCTCTCTTTTAGCTCTTTTCCCCTCAAGTGACTCTTTTCCCTGGCGTCCCTCTTTTCCATGAACTCTCTCTTCCCCTTCTTTTCCCTCGACTCTCTCTTTTCCCTGGTTTCCCTCTTCTGCATGAACTGTTTCTCCACCTTCTTTTCCATCGACTCTCTCTTTTCCCTGCTTTCCCTCTTTTTCATGAACTCTCTGTTTCCCTTCTTTTCCCTCGACTCTCTCTTTTTCCTGGTTTCCCTCTTCTGCATGAACTCTTTCTTCACCTTTTATTCCCTCGACTCTCTCTTTTCCCTGGTTTCCCTCTTCTGCATTACCTGTCTCTTTTAGCTCTTTTCCCCTCGAGTGACTCTTTTCCCTGGCGTCCCTCTTCTGCATTAACTCTCTCTTTCCCTTCTTTTCCCTCGACTCGCTCTTTTCCCCGGCGTCCCTCTTTTCCTTGAGCTCTCTCTTCCCCTTCATTTCCATCGACTCTCTCTTTTCCCGGGTTTCGCTCTTCTGCATTAACTCTCTCTTTCTATTCTTTTCCCTCGACTCTCTCTTTTTCCTGGTTTCCCTCTTCTGCATGAACTCTTTCTTCACCTTCTATTCCCTCGACTCTCTCTTTTCCCTGGTTTCCCTCTTCTGCATTACCTCTCTCTTTTAGCTCTTTTCCCCTCAAGTGACTCTTTTCCCTGGCGTCCCTCTTTTCCATGAACTCTCTCTTCCCCTTCTTTTCCCTCGACTCTCTCTTTTTCCTGGTTTCCCTCTTCTGCATTAACTCTCTCTTTCCATTCTTTTCCCTCGACTCTCT
>JAZGTQ010000597.1:0-109889 GCA_037953605.1 Necrosyrtes monachus | reverse complement strand
CTTTTCCCTGTTTTCCCTCTTCTGCATGAACTTTTTCTCCACCTTCTTTTCCCTGACACTCTCTTTTCCCTGGTTTCCCTCTTCTGCATTACCTGTCTCTTTTAGCTCCTTCCCCTCGAGTGACTCTTTTCCCCAGCGTCCCTCTTTTCCATGAACTCTCTCTTTCTATTCTTTTCCCCCGACTCTCTCTTTTCCCCGGCGTCCCTCTTTTCCTTGAGCTCTCTCTTCCCCTTCGTTCCATCGACCCTCTCTTTTGCCGGGTTTCGCTCTTCTGCATTAACTCTCTTTCTATTCTTTTCCCTCGACTCTCTCTTTTCCCTGGTTTCCCTCTTCTGCATTACCTCTCTCTTTTGGCTCTTTTCCCCTCAAGTGACTCTTTTCCCTAGCGTCCCTCTTTTCCATGAACTCTCTCTTTCTATTCTTTTCCCCCGACTCTCTCTTTTCCCCGGCGTCCCTCTTTTCCTTGAGCTCTCTCTTCCCCTTCGTTTCCATCGACTCTCTCTTTCCCCGGTTTCGCTCTTCTCCATTAACTCTCTTTCTATTCTTTTCCCTCGACTCTCTCTTTCCTGGTTTCCCTCTTCTGCATTACCTCTCTCTTTAGCTCTTTTCCCCTCAAGTGACTCTTTTCCCTAGCGTCCCTCTTTTCCATGAACTCTCTCTTTCTATTCTTTTCCCCCGACTCTCTCTTTCCCGGCGTCCCTCTTTCCTTGAGCTCTCTCTTCCCCTTTTTTTCCCCTCGACTCTCTCTTTTCCCGGGTTTCCCTCTTCTGCATTAACTCTCTCTTTCTATTCTTTTCCCTCGACGCTCTCTTTACCCTGGCTTCCCTCTTCTGCATGATTTCTCTCGTTCCCTTTTTTTCCCCTCGACTCTCTCTTTTCCCTGGTTTCCCTCTTCTGCATGAACTCTTTCTCCACCTTCTTTTCCATCGACTCTCTCTTTTCCCTGCTTCCCTCTTCGGCATGATTTTTCTCATTCACTTTTTTTTCCCCTCGACTCTCTCTTTTTCCTGGTTTCCCTCTTCTGCATTACCTCTCTCTTTTAGCTCTTTTCCCCTCAAGTGACTCTTTTCCCCGGCGTCCCTCTTTTCCTTGAGCTCTCTCTTCCCCTTCGTTCCATCGACTCTCTCTTTTGCCGGGTTTCCCTCTTCTGCATTAACTCTCTTTCTATTCTTTTCCCTCGACTCTCTCTTTTCCCTGGTTTCCCTCTTCTGCATTACCTCTCTCTTTTAGCTCTTTTCCCCTCAAGTGACTCTTTTCCCTGGCGTCCCTCTTTTCCATGAACTCTCTCTTCCCCTTCTTTTCCCTCGACTCTCTCTTTTCCCTGGTTTCCCTCTTCTGCATGAACTGTTTCTCCACCTTCTTTTCCATCGACTCTCTCTTTTCCCTGCTTTCCCTCTTTTTCATGAACTCTCTGTTTCCCTTCTTTTCCCTCGACTCTCTCTTTTTCCTGGTTTCCCTCTTCTGCATGAACTCTTTCTTCACCTTTTATTCCCTCGACTCTCTCTTTTCCCTGGTTTCCCTCTTCTGCATTACCTGTCTCTTTTAGCTCTTTTCCCCTCGAGTGACTCTTTTCCCTGGCGTCCCTCTTCTGCATTAACTCTCTCTTTCCCTTCTTTTCCCTCGACTCGCTCTTTTCCCCGGCGTCCCTCTTTTCCTTGAGCTCTCTCTTCCCCTTCATTTCCATCGACTCTCTCTTTTCCCGGGTTTCGCTCTTCTGCATTAACTCTCTCTTTCTATTCTTTTCCCTCGACTCTCTCTTTTTCCTGGTTTCCCTCTTCTGCATGAACTCTTTCTTCACCTTCTATTCCCTCGACTCTCTCTTTTCCCTGGTTTCCCTCTTCTGCATTACCTCTCTCTTTTAGCTCTTTTCCCCTCAAGTGACTCTTTTCCCTGGCGTCCCTCTTTTCCATGAACTCTCTCTTCCCCTTCTTTTCCCTCGACTCTCTCTTTTTCCTGGTTTCCCTCTTCTGCATGAACTGTTTCTCCACCTTCTTTTCCATCGACTCTCTCTTTTCCCTGGTTTCCCTCTTTTTCATGAACTCTCTGTTTCCCTTCTTTTCCCTCGACTCTCTCTTTTCCCTGGTTTCCCTCTTCTGCATGAACTCTTTCTTCACCTTCTATTCCCTCGACTCTCTCTTTTCCCTGGTTTCCCTCTTCTGCATTAACTCTCTCTTTCCCTTCTTTTCCCTCTACTCGCTCTTTTCCCCGGCGTCCCTCTTTTCCTTGAGCTCTCTCTTCCCCTTCATTTCCATTGACTCTCTCTTTTCCCGGGTTTCGCTCTTCTGCATTAACTCTCTCTTTCTATTCTTTTCCCTCGACTCTCTCTTTTTCCTGGTTTCCCTCTTCTGCATGAACTCTTTCTTCACCTTCTATTCCCTCGACTCTCTCTTTTCCCTGGTTTCCCTCTTCTGCATTACCTCTCTCTTTTAGCTCTTTTCCCCTCAAGTGACTCTTTTCCCTAGCGTCCCTCTTTTCCATGAACTCTCTCTTTCTATTCTTTTCCCCCGACTCTCTCTTTTCCCCGGCGTCCCTCTTTTCCTTGAGCTCTCTCTTCCCCTTTTTTTCCCTCGACTCTCTCTTTTCCCGGGTTTCCCTCTTCTGCATGATTTCTCTCGTTCCCTTTTTTTCCCCTCGACTCTCTCTTTTCCCTGGTTTCCCTCTTCTGCATGAACTCTTTCTCCACCTTCTTTTCCATCGACTCTCTCTTTTCCCTGCTTTCCTTCTTCGGCATGATTTTTCTCGTTCCCTTTTTTTTCCCCTCGACTCTCTCTTTTCCCTAGTTTCCCTCTTCTGCATTAGCTCTCTCTTTTAGCTCTTTTCCCGTCGCATGACTCTTTTCCGTGGCGTCCCTCTTTTCCATGAACTCTCTCTTCCCCTTCTTTTCCCTCGACTCTCTCTTTTTCCTGGTTTCCCTCTTCTGCATGAACTGTTTCTCCACCTTCTTTTCCCTCGACTCTCTCTTTTCCCTGGCTTCCCTCTTCTGCATTAACTCTCTCTTTCCATTCTTTTCCCTCGACTCTCTCTTTTCCCTGGTTTCCCTCTTCTGCATGAACTGTTTCTCCACCTTCTTTTCCCTCGACTCTCTCTTTTCCCTGGCGTCCCTCTTCTGCATTAACTCTCTCTTTCACTTCTTTTCCCTCGACTCGCTCTTTTCCCTGGCGTCCCTCTTTTCCTTGAGCTCTCTCTTCCCCTTCATTTCCATCGACTCTCTCTTTTCCCTGGTTTCCCTCTTCTGCATTAACTCTCTCTTTCTATTCTTTTCCCTCGACTCCCTCTTTTTCCTGGTTTCCCTCTTCTGCATGAACTCTTTCTTCACCTTCTATTCCCTCGACTCTCTCTTTTCCCTGGTTTCCCTCTTCTGCATTACCTCTCTCTTTTAGCTCTTTTCCCCTCAAGTGACTCTTTTCCCTTGCGTCCCTCTTTTCCATGAACTCTCTCTTTCTATTCTTTTCCCCCGACTCTCTCTTTTCCCCGGCGTCCCTCTTTTCCTTGAGCTCTCTCTTCCCCTTTTTTTCCCTCGACTCTCTCTTTTCCCGGGTTTCCCTCTTCTGCATTAACTCTCTCTTCCCCTTCTTTTCCCTCGACTCTCTCTTTTCCCTGGCTTCCCTCTTCTGCATGATTTCTCTCGTTCCCTTTTTTTCCCCTCGACTCTCTCTTTTTCCTGGTTTCCCTCTTCTGCATTACCTCTCTCTTTTAGCTCTTTTCCCCTCGAGTGACTCTTTTCCCTGGCGTCCCTCTTCTGCATTAACTCTCTCTTTCCCTTCTTTTCCCTCGACTCTCTCTTTTCCCCGGCGTCCCTCTTTTCCTTGAGCTCTCTCTTCCCCTTCATTTCCATCGACTCTCTCTTTTCCCGGGTTTCGCTCTTCTGCATTAACTCTCTCTTTCTATTCTTTTCCCTCGACTCTCTCTTTTTCCTGGTTTCCCTCTTCTGCATGAACTCTTTCTTCACCTTCTATTCCCTCGACTCTCTCTTTTCCCTGGTTTCCCTCTTCTGCATTACCTGTCTCTTTTAGCTCTTTTCCCCTCGAGTGACTCTTTTCCCTGGCGTCCCTCTTCTGCATTAACTCTCTCTTTCCCTTCTTTTCCCTCGACTCTCTCTTTTCCCTGGTTTCCCTCTTTTCCATGAACTCTCTCTTCCCCTTCGTTTCCATCGACTCTCTCTTTTCCCGGGTTTCCCTCTTCTGCATTAACTCTCTTTCTATTCTTTTCCCCCGACTCTCTCTTTTCCCTGGTTTCCCTCTTCTGCATTACCTCTCTCTTTTAGCTCTTTTCCCCCCAAGTGACTCTTTTCCCTGGCGTCCCTCTTTTCCATGAACTCTCTCTTCCCCTTCTTTTCCCTCGACTCTCTCTTTTTCCTGGTTTCCCTCTTTTTCATGAACTCTCTGTTTCCCTTCTTTTCCCTCGACTCTCTCTTTTCCCTGGCTTCCCTCTTCTGCATGATTTCTCTCGTTCCCTTTTTTTCCCCTCGACTCTCTCTTTTCCCTGGTTTCCCTCTTCTGCATGAACTCTTTCTCCACCTTGTTTTCCATCGACTCTCTCTTTTCCCTGATTTCCCTCTTCGGCATGATTTTTCTCGTTCCCTTTTTTTTCCCCTCGACTCTCTCTTTTCCCTAGTTTCCCTCTTCTGCATTAGCTCTCTCTTTTAGCTCTTTTCCCGTCGCATGACTCTTTTCCGTGGCGTCCCTCTTTTCCATGAACTCTCTCTTCCCCTTCTTTTCCCTCGACTCTCTCTTTTTCCTGGTTTCCCTCTTCTGCATGAACTGTTTCTCCACCTTCTTTTCCCTCGACTCTCTCTTTTCCCTGGTTTCCCTCTTCTGCATTAACTCTCTCTTTCCATTCTTTTCCCTCGACTCTCTCTTTTCCCTGGTTTCCCTCTTCTGCATGAACTGTTTCTTCACCTTCTATTCCCTCGACTCTCTCTTTTCCCTGGTTTCCCTCTTCTGCATTACCTGTCTCTTTTAGCTCTTTTCCCCTCGAGTGACTCTTTTCCCTGGCGTCCCTCTTCTGCATTAACTCTCTCTTTCACTTCTTTTCCCTCGACTCGCTCTTTTCCCTGGCGTCCCTCTTTTCCTTGAGCTCTCTCTTCCCCTTCATTTCCATCGACTCTCTCTTTTCCCTGGTTTCCCTCTTCTGCATTAACTCTCTCTTTCTATTCTTTTCCCTCGACTCTCTCTTTTTCCTGGTTTCCCTCTTCTGCATGAACTCTTTCTTCACCTTCTATTCCCTCGACTCTCTCTTTTCCCTGGTTTCCCTCTTCGCATGATTTTTCTCGTTCCCTTTTTTTTCCCCTCGACTCTCTCTTTTCCCTAGTTTCCCTCTTCTGCATTACCTCTCTCTTTTAGCTCTTTTCCCCTCAAATGACTCTTTTCCCTGGCGTCCCTCTTTTCCATGAACTCTCTCTTTCTCTTCTTTTCCCCCGACTCTCTCTTTTTCCTGGTGTCCCTCTTTTCCATGAGCTCTCTCTTCCCCTTTTTTTCCCTCGACTCTCTCTTTTCCCTGGTTTCCCTCTTTTGCATTAACTCTCTCTTTCCCTTCTTTTCCCTCGACTCTCTCTTTTTCCTGGTTTCCCTCTTCTGCATGAACTCTTTCTTCACCTTCTATTCCCCTCGACTCTCTCTTTTCCCTGGTTTCCCTCTTCTGCATTACCTCTCTCTTTTAGCTCTTTTCCCCTCGAGTGACTCTTTTCCCTGGCGTCCCTCTTCTGCATTAACTCTCTCTTTCCCTTCTTTTCCCTCGACTCTCTCTTTTCCCCGGCGTCCCTCTTTTCCTTGAGCTCTCTCTTCCCCTTCATTTCCATCGACTCTCTCTTTTCCCGGGTTTCGCTCTTCTGCATTAACTCTCTCTTTCTATTCTTTTCCCTCGACTCTCTCTTTTTCCTGGTTTCCCTCTTCTGCATGAACTCTTTCTTCACCTTCTATTCCCTCGACTCTCTCTTTTCCCTGGTTTCCCTCTTCTGCATTACCTCTCTCTTTTAGCTCTTTTCCCCTCAAGTGACTCTTTTCCCTGGCGTCCCTCTTCTCCATTAACTCTCTCTTTCCCTTCTTTTCCCTCGACTCTCTCTTTTCCCCGGCGTCCCTCTTTTCCTTGAGCTCTCTCTTCCCCTTCGTTTCCATCGACTCTCTCTTTTCCCGGGTTTCGCTCTTCTGCATTAACTCTCTTTCTATTCTTTTCCCCCGACTCTCTCTTTTCCCTGGTTTCCCTCTTCTGCATTACCTCTCTCTTTTAGCTCTTTTCCCCCCAAGTGACTCTTTTCCCTGGCGTCCCTCTTTTCCATGAACTCTCTCTTCCCCTTCTTTTCCCTCGACTCTCTCTTTTTCCTGGTTTCCCTCTTTTTCATGAACTCTCTGTTTCCCTTCTTTTCCCTCGACTCTCTCTTTTTCCTGGTTTCCCTCTTCTGCATGAACTCTTTCTTCCCTTTTTTCCCCCTCGACTCTCTCTTTTCCCTGGTTTCCCTCTTCTGCATTAACTCTTTCTTCACCTTCTTTTCCCTCGACTCTCTCTTTTCCCTGGTGTCCCTCTTTTTCATGAGCTCTCTCTTTCCCTTCTTTTCCATCGACTCTCTCTTTTCCCTGGTTTCCCTCTTCTGCATTATCTCTCTCTTTCTCTTTTTTTCCCCTCGACTCTCTCTTTTTCCTGGTTTCCCTCTTCTGCATGAACTCTTTCTTCACCTTCTTTTCCCTCGACTCTCTCTTTTCCCTGGTTTCCCTCTTCGGCATGATTTTTCTCGTTCCCTTTTTTTTCCCCTCGACTCTCTCTTTTCCCTAGTTTCCCTCTTCTGCATTACCTCTCTCTTTTAGCTCTTTTCCCGTCGCATGTCTCTTTTCCGTGGCGTCCCTCTTTTCCATGAACTCTCTCTTCCCCTTCTTTTCCCTCGACTCTCTCTTTTTCCTGGTTTCCCTCTTCTGCATGAACTGTTTCTCCACCTTCTTTTCCCTCGACTCTCTCTTTTCCCTGGTTTCCCTCTTCTGCATTAACTGTCTCTTTTAGCTCTTTTCCCCTCGAGTGACTCTTTTCCCTGGCGTCCCTCTTCTGCATTAACTCTCTCTTTCCCTTCTTTTCCCTCGACTCGCTCTTTTCCCCGGCGTCCCTCTTTTCCTTGAGCTCTCTCTTCCCCTTCATTTCCATCGACTCTCTCTTTTCCCTGGTTTCCCTCTTCTGCATTAACTCTCTCTTTCTATTCTTTTCCCTCGACTCCCTCTTTTTCCTGGTTTCCCTCTTCTGCATGAACTCTTTCTTCACCTTCTATTCCCTCGACTCTCTCTTTTCCCTGGTTTCCCTCTTCTGCATGAACTGTTTCTCCACCTTCTTTTCCCCTCGACTCTCTCTTTTCCCTGGCGTCCCTCTTCTCCATTAACTCTCTCTTTCACTTCTTTTCCCTCGACTCGCTCTTGTCCCTGGCGTCCCTCTTTTCCTTGAGCTCTCTCTTCCCCTTCATTTCCATCGACTCTCTCTTTTCCCGGGTTTCCCTCTTCTGCATTAACTCTCTCTTTCTATTCTTTTCCCTCGACTCCCTCTTTTCCCTGGTTTCCCTCTTCTGCATGAACTCTTTCTTCACCTTCTATTCCCTCGACTCTCTCTTTTCCCTGGTTTCCCTCTTCTGCATTACCTCTCTCTTTAGCTCTTTTCCCCTCAACTCACTCTTTTCCCTTGCGTCCCTCTTTTCCATGAACTCTCTCTTTCCATTCTTTTCCCCCGACTCTCTCTTTTCCCCGGCGTCCCTCTTTTCCTTGAGCTCTCTCTTCCCCTTTTTTTCCCTCGACTCTCTCTTTTCCCGGGTTTCCCTCTTCTGCATTAACTCTCTCTTCCCTTTCTTTTCCCTCGACTCTCTCTTTTCCCTGGCTTCCCTCTTCTGCATGATTTCTCTCGTTCCCTTTTTTTCCCCTCGACTCTCTCTTTTTCCTGGTTTCCCTCTTCTGCATTACCTCTCTCTTTTAGCTCTTTTCCCCTCGAGTGACTCTTTTCCCTGGCGTCCCTCTTCTGCATTAACTCTCTCTTTCCCTTCTTTTCCCTCGACTCTCTCTTTTCCCCGGCGTCCCTCTTTTCCTTGAGCTCTCTCTTCCCCTTCATTTCCATCGACTCTCTCTTTTCCCGGGTTTCGCTCTTCTGCATTAACTCTCTCTTTCTATTCTTTTCCCTCGACTCTCTCTTTTTCCTGGTTTCCCTCTTCTGCATGAACTCTTTCTTCACCTTCTATTCCCTCGACTCTCTCTTTTCCCTGGTTTCCCTCTTCTGCATTACCTGTCTCTTTTAGCTCTTTTCCCCTCGAGTGACTCTTTTCCCTGGCGTCCCTCTTCTGCATTAACTCTCTCTTTCCCTTCTTTTCCCTCGACTCGCTCTTTTCCCCGGCGTCCCTCTTTTCCTTGAGCTCTCTCTTCCCCTTCGTTTCCATCGACTCTCTCTTTTCCCGGGTTTCGCTCTTCTGCATTAACTCTCTTTCTATTCTTTTCCCCCGACTCTCTCTTTTCCCTGGTTTCCCTCTTCTGCATTACCTCTCTCTTTTAGCTCTTTTCCCCCCAAGTGACTCTTTTCCCTGGCGTCCCTCTTTTCCATGAACTCTCTCTTCCCCTTCTTTTCCCTCGACTCTCTCTTTTTCCTGGTTTCCCTCTTTTTCATGAACTCTCTGTTTCCCTTCTTTTCCCTCGACTCTCTCTTTTTCCTGGTTTCCCTCTTCTGCATGAACTCTTTCTTCACCTTCTATTCCCTCGACTCTCTCTTTTCCCTGGTTTCCCTCTTCTGCATTACCTGTCTCTTTTAGCTCTTTTCCCCTCGAGTGACTCTTTTCCCTGGCGTCCCTCTTCTGCATTAACTCTGTCTTTCCCTTCTTTTCCCTCGACTCGCTCTTTTCCCCGGCGTCCCTCTTTTCCTTGAGCTCTCTCTTCCCCTTCGTTTCCATCGACTCTCTCTTTTCCCGGGTTTCGCTCTTCTGCATTAACTCTCTCTTTCTATTCTTTTCCCTCGACTCTCTCTTTTTCCTGGTTTCCCTCTTCTGCATGAACTCTTTCTTCACCTTCTATTCCCTCGACTCTCTCTTTTCCCTGGTTTCCCTCTTCGGCATGATTTTTCTCGTTCCCTTTTTTTTCCCCTCGACTCTCTCTTTTCCCTAGTTTCCCTCTTCTGCATTACCTCTCTCTTTTAGCTCTTTTCCCGTCGCATGACTCTTTTCCGTGGCGTCCCTCTTTTCCATGAACTCTCTCTTCCCCTTCTTTTCCCTCGACTCTCTCTTTTTCCTGGTTTCCCTCTTCTGCATGAACTGTTTCTCCACCTTCTTTTCCATCGACTCTCTCTTTTCCCTGGTTTCCCTCTTTTTCATGAACTCTCTGTTTCCCTTCTTTTCCCTCGACTCTCTCTTTTTCCTGGTTTCCCTCTTCTGCATGAACTCTTTCTTCACCTTCTATTCCCTCGACTCACTCTTTTCCCTGGTTTCCCTCTTCTGCATTACCTGTCTCTTTTAGCTCTTTTCCCCTCGAGTGACTCTTTTCCCTGGCGTCCCTCTTCTGCATTAACTCTCTCTTTCCCTTCTTTTCCCTCGACTCGCTCTTTTCCCCGGCGTCCCTCTTTTCCTTGAGCTCTCTCTTCCCCTTCGTTTCCATCGACTCTCTCTTTTCCCGGGTTTCGCTCTTCTGCATTAACTCTCTCTTTCTATTCTTTTCCCTCGACTCTCTCTTTTTCCTGGTTTCCCTCTTCTGCATGAACTCTTTCTTCACCTTCTATTCCCTCGACTCTCTCTTTTCCCTGGTTTCCCTCTTCTGCATTACCTCTCTCTTTTAGCTCTTTTCCCCTCAAGTGACTCTTTTCCCTTGCGTCCCTCTTTTCCATGAACTCTCTCTTTCTATTCTTTTCCCCCGACTCTCTCTTTTCCCCGGCGTCCCTCTTTTCCTTGAGCTCTCTCTTCCCCTTCGTTTCCATCGACTCTCTCTTTTGCCGGGTTTCGCTCTTCTGCATTAACTCTCTTTCTATTCTTTTCCCCCGACTCTCTCTTTTCCCTGGTTTCCCTCTTCTGCATTACCTCTCTCTTTTAGCTCTTTTCCCCCCAAGTGACTCTTTTCCCTGGCGTCCCTCTTTTCCATGAACTCTCTCTTCCCCTTCTTTTCCCTCGACTCTCTCTTTTTCCTGGTTTCCCTCTTTTTCATGAACTCTCTGTTTCCCTTCTTTTCCCTCGACTCTCTCTTTTCCCTGGCTTCCCTCTTCTGCATGATTTCTCTCGTTCCCTTTTTTCCCCCTCGACTCTCTATTTTCCCTGGTTTCCCTCTTCTGCATGAACTCTTTCTCCACCTTCTTTTCCATCGACTCTCTCTTTTCCCTAGTTTCCCTCTTTTTCATGAACTCTCTGTTTCCCTTCTTTTCCCTCGACTCTCTCTTTTCCCTGGCTTCCCTCTTCTGCATGATTTCTCTCGTTCCCTTTTTTTCCCCTCGACTCTCTCTTTTCCCTGGTTTCCCTCTTCTGCATGAACTCTTTCTCCACCTTCTTTTCCATCGACTCTCTCTTTTCCCTGCTTTCCCTCTTCGGCATGATTTTTCTCGTTCCCTTTTTTTTCCCCTCGACTCTCTCTTTTCCCTAGTTTCCCTCTTCTGCATTACCTCTCTCTTTTAGCTCTTTTCTCGTCGCATGTCTCTTTTCCGTGGCGTCCCTCTTTTCCATGAACTCTCTCTTCCCCTTCTTTTCCCTCGACTCTCTCTTTTTCCTGGTTTCCCTCTTCTGCATGAACTGTTTCTCCACCTTCTTTTCCCTCGACTCTCTCTTTTCCCTGGCTTCCCTCTTCTGCATTAACTCTCTCTTTCCATTCTTTTCCCTCGACTCTCTCTTTTCCCTGGTTTCCCTCTTCTGCATGAACTTTTTCTCCACCTTCTATTCCCTCGAGTCTCTCTTTTCCCTGGTTTCCCTCTTCTGCATTACCTCTCTCTTTTAGCTCTTTTCCCCTCAAGTGACTCTTTTCCCTGGCGTCCCTCTTCTGCATTAACTCTCTCTTTCCCTTCTTTTCCCTCGACTCGCTCTTTTCCCCGGCGTCCCTCTTTTCCTTGAGCTCTCTCTTCCCCTTCGTTTCCATCGACTCTCTCTTTTCCCGGGTTTCGCTCTTCTGCATTAACTCTCTCTTTCTATTCTTTTCCCTCGACTCTCTCTTTTTCCTGGTTTCCCTCTTCTGCATGAAATCTTTCTTCACCTTCTTTTCCCTCGACTCTCTCTTTTCCCTGGTTTCCCTCTTCTGCATTACCTCTCTCTTTTAGCTCTTTTCCCCTCAAGTGACTCTTTTCCCTAGCGTCCCTCTTTTCCATGAACTCTCTCTTTCTATTCTTTTCCCCCGACTCTCTCTTTTCCCCGGCGTCCCTCTTTTCCTTGAGCTCTCTCTTCCCCTTTTTTTCCCTCGACTCTCTCTTTTTCCGGGTTTCCCTCTTCTGCATTAACTCTCTCTTTCTATTCTTTTCCCTCGACGCTCTCTTTTCCCTGGCTTCCCTCTTCTGCATGATTTCTCTCGTTCCCTTTTTTTCCCCTCGACTCTCTCTTTTCCCTGGTTTCCCTCTTCTGCATTAACTCTTTCCCCACCTTCTTTTCCGTCGACTCTCTCTTTTCCCTGCTTTCCCTCTTCGGCATGATTTTTCTCGTTCCCTTTTTTTTCCCCTCGACTCTCTCTTTTCCCTAGTTTCCCTCTTCTGCATTAGCTCTCTCTTTTAGCTCTTTTCCCATCGCATGACTCTTTTCCCTGGCGTCCCTCTTTTCCATGAACTCTCTCTTCTCTTTCTTTTCCCTCGACACTCTCTTTTTCCTGGTTTCCCTCTTCTGCATGAACTGTTTCTCCACCTTTTCCATCGACTCTCTCTTTTCCCTGGTTTCCCTCTTTTTCATGAACTCTCTGTTTTCCTTCTTTTCCCTCGACTCTCTCTTTTCCCTGGTTTCCCTCTTCTGCATTAACTCTCTCTTTCCATTCTTTTCCCTCGACTCTCTCTTTTCCCTGGTTTCCCTCTTTTTCATGAACTCTCTGTTTCCCTTCTTTTCCCTCGACTCTCTCTTTTCCCTGGTTTCCCTCTTCTGCATTAACTCTCTCTTTCCATTCTTTTCCCTCGACTCTCTCTTTTCCCTGGTTTCCCTCTTCTGCATGAACTTTTTCTCCACCTTCTTTTCCCTCGACTCTCTCTTTTCCCTGGTTTCCCTCTTCTGCATTACCTGTCTCTTTTAGCTCCTTTCCCCTCGAGTGACTCTTTTCCCTGGCGTCCCTCTTCTGCATTAACTCTCTCTTTCCCTTCTTTTCCCTCGACTCGCTCTTTTCCCCGGCGTCCCTCTTTTCCTTGAGCTCTCTCTTCCCCTTCGTTTCCATCGACTCTCTCTTTTGCCGGGTTTCGCTCTTCTGCATTAACTCTCTTTCTATTCTTTTCCCTCGACTCTCTCTTTTCCCTGGTTTCCCTCTTCTGCATTACCTCTCTCTTTTAGCTCTTTTCCCCTCAAGTGACTCTTTTCCCTGGCGTCCCTCTTTTCCATGAACTCTCTCTTCCCCTTCTTTTCCCTCGACTCTATCTTTTTCCTGGTTTCCCTCTTGTGCATGAACTGTTTCTCCACCTTCTTTTCCATCGACTCTCTCTTTTCCCTGGTTTCCCTCTTTTTCATGAACTCTCTGTTTCCCTTCTTTTCCCTCGACTCTCTCTTTTCCCTGGCTTCCCTCTTCTGCATGATTTCTCTCGTTCCCTTTTTTCCCCCTCGACTCTCTCTTTTTCCTGGTTTCCCTCTTCTGCATGAACTCTTTCTCCACCTTCTTTTCCACCGACTCTCTCTTTTCCCTGCTTTCCCTCTTCGGCATGATTTTTCTCGTTCCCTTTTTTTTCCCCTCGAATCTCTTTTCCCTAGTTTCCCTCTTCTTCATTACCTCTCTCTTTTAGCTCTTTTCCCGTCGCATGACTCTTTTCCGTGGCGTCCCTCTTTTCCATGAACTCTCTCTTCCCCTTCTTTTCCCTCGACTCTCTCTTTTTCCTGGTTTCCCTCTTCTGCATTACCTCTCTCTTTTAGCTCTTTTCCCCTCGAGTGACTCTTTTCCCTGGCGTCCCTCTTCTGCATTAACTCTCTCTTTCCCTTCTTTTCCCTCGACTCTCTCTTTTCCCCGGCGTCCCTCTTTTCCTTGAGCTCTCTCTTCCCCTTCATTTCCATCGACTCTCTCTTTTCCCGGGTTTCGCTCTTCTGCATTAACTCTCTCTTTCTATTCTTTTCCCTCGACTCTCTCTTTTTCCTGGTTTCCCTCTTCTGCATTACCTGTCTCTTTTAGCTCTTTTCCCCTCGAGTGACTCTTTTCCCTGGCGTCCCTCTTCTGCATTAACTCTCTCTTTCCCTTCTTTTCCCTCGACTCGCTCTTTTCCCCGGCGTCCCTCTTTTCCTTGAGCTCTCTCTTCCCCTTCGTTTCCATCGACTCTCTCTTTTCCCGGGTTTCGCTCTTCTGCATTAACTCTCTTTCTATTCTTTTCCCCCGACTCTCTCTTTTCCCTGGTTTCCCTCTTCTGCATTACCTCTCTCTTTTAGCTCTTTTCCCCCCAAGTGACTCTTTTCCCTGGCGTCCCTCTTTTCCATGAACTCTCTCTTCCCCTTCTTTTCCCTCGACTCTCTCTTTTTCCTGGTTTCCCTCTTTTTCATGAACTCTCTGTTTCCCTTCTTTTCCCTCGACTCTCTCTTTTCCCTGGCTTCCCTCTTCTGCATGATTTCTCTCGTTCCCTTTTTTTCCCCTCGACTCTCTCTTTTCCCTGGTTTCCCTCTTCTGCATGAACTCTTTCTCCACCTTCTTTTCCATCGACTCTCTCTTTTCCCTGCTTTCCCTCTTCGGCATGATTTTTCTCGTTCCCTTTTTTTTCCCCTCGACTCTCTCTTTTCCCTAGTTTCTCTCTTCTGCATTACCTCTCTCTTTTAGCTCTTTTCCCGTCGCATGACTCTTTTCCGTGGCGTCCCTCTTTTCCATGAACTCTCTCTTCCCCTTCTTTTCCCTCGACTCTCTCTTTTTCCTGGTTTCCCTCTTCTGCATGAACTGTTTCTCCACCTTCTTTTCCATCGACTCTCTCTTTTCCCTGGTTTCCCTCTTTTTCATGAACTCTCTGTTTCCCTTCTTTTCCCTCGACTCTCTCTTTTTCCTGGTTTCCCTCTTCTGCATGAACTCTTTCTTCACCTTCTATTCCCTCGACTCTCTCTTTTCCCTGGTTTCCCTCTTCTGCATTACCTGTCTCTTTTAGCTCTTTTCCCCTCGAGTGACTCTTTTCCCTGGCGTCCCTCTTCTGCATTAACTCTCTCTTTCCCTTCTTTTCCCTCGACTCGCTCTTTTCCCCGGCGTCCCTCTTTTCCTTGAGCTCTCTCTTCCCCTTCGTTTCCATCGACTCTCTCTTTTCCCGGGTTTCGCTCTTCTGCATTAACTCTCTCTTTCTATTCTTTTCCCTCGACTCTCTCTTTTTCCTGGTTTCCCTCTTCTGCATGAACTCTTTCTTCACCTTCTATTCCCTCGACTCTCTCTTTTCCCTGGTTTCCCTCTTCGGCATGATTTTTCTCGTTCCCTTTTTTTTCCCCTCGACTCTCTCTTTTCCCTAGTTTCCCTCTTCTGCATTACCTCTCTCTTTTAGCTCTTTTCCCGTCGCATGACTCTTTTCCGTGGCGTCCCTCTTTTCCATGAACTCTCTCTTCCCCTTCTTTTCCCTCGACTCTCTCTTTTTCCTGGTTTCCCTCTTCTGCATGAACTGTTTCTCCACCTTCTTTTCCATCGACTCTCTCTTTTCCCTGGTTTCCCTCTTTTTCATGAACTCTCTGTTTCCCTTCTTTTCCCTCGACTCTCTCTTTTTCCTGGTTTCCCTCTTCTGCATGAACTCTTTCTTCACCTTCTATTCCCTCGACTCTCTCTTTTCCCTGGTTTCCCTCTTCTGCATTACCTGTCTCTTTTAGCTCTTTTCCCCTCGAGTGACTCTTTTCCCTGGCGTCCCTCTTCTGCATTAACTCTCTCTTTCCCTTCTTTTCCCTCGACTCGCTCTTTTCCCCGGCGTCCCTCTTTTCCTTGAGCTCTCTCTTCCCCTTCGTTTCCATCGACTCTCTCTTTTCCCGGGTTTCGCTCTTCTGCATTAACTCTCTCTTTCTATTCTTTTCCCTCGACTCTCTCTTTTTCCTGGTTTCCCTCTTCTGCATGAACTCTTTCTTCACCTTCTATTCCCTCGACTCTCTCTTTTCCCTGGTTTCCCTCTTCTGCATTACCTCTCTCTTTTAGCTCTTTTCCCCTCAAGTGACTCTTTTCCCTTGCGTCCCTCTTTTCCATGAACTCTCTCTTTCTATTCTTTTCCCTCGACTCGCTCTTTTCCCCGGCGTCCCTCTTTTCCTTGAGCTCTCTCTTCCCCTTCGTTTCCATCGACTCTCTCTTTTCCCGGGTTTCCCTCTTCTGCATTAACTCTCTCTTCCCCTTCTTTTCCCTCGACTCTCTCTTTTCCCTGGCTTCCCTCTTCTGCATGATTTCTCTCGTTCCCTTTTTTTCCCCTCGACTCTCTCTTTTTCCTGGTTTCCCTCTTCTGCATTACCTCTCTCTTTTAGCTCTTTTCCCCTCGAGTGACTCTTTTCCCTGGCGTCCCTCTTCTGCATTAACTCTCTCTTTCCCTTCTTTTCCCTCGACTCTCTCTTTTCCCCGGCGTCCCTCTTTTCCTTGAGCTCTCTCTTCCCCTTCATTTCCATCGACTCTCTCTTTTCCCGGGTTTCGCTCTTCTGCATTAACTCTCTCTTTCTATTCTTTTCCCTCGACTCTCTCTTTTTCCTGGTTTCCCTCTTCTGCATGAACTCTTTCTTCACCTTCTATTCCCTCGACTCTCTCTTTTCCCTGGTTTCCCTCTTCTGCATTACCTCTCTCTTTTAGCTCTTTTCCCCTCAAGTGACTCTTTTCCTTTGCGTCCCTCTTTTCCATGAACTCTCTCTTTCTATTCTTTTCCCCCGACTCTCTCTTTTCCCCGGCGTCCCTCTTTTCCTTGAGCTCTCTCTTCCCCTTCGTTTCCATCGACTCTCTCTTTTGCCGGGTTTCGCTCTTCTGCATTAACTCTCTTTCTATTCTTTTCCCCCGACTCTCTCTTTTCCCTGGTTTCCCTCTTCTGCATTACCTCTCTCTTTTAGCTCTTTTCCCCTCAAGTGACTCTTTTCCCTGGCGTCCCTCTTTTCCATGAACTCTCTCTTCCCCTTCTTTTCCCTCGACTCTCTCTTTTTTTTGGTTTCCCTCTTCTGCATGAACTGTTTCTCCACCTTCTTTTCCATCGACTCTCTCTTTTCCCTGGTTTCCCTCTTTTTCATGAACTCTCTGTTTCCCTTCTTTTCCCTCGACTCTCTCTTTTCCCTGGCTTCCCTCTTCTGCATGATTTCTCTCGTTCCCTTTTTTTCCCCTCGACTCTCTCTTTTCCCTGGTTTCCCTCTTTTTCATGAACTCTCTGTTTCCCTTCTTTTCCCTCGACTCTCTCTTTTCCCTGGCTTCCCTCTTCTGCATGATTTCTCTCGTTCCCTTTTTTTCCCCTCGACTCTCTCTTTTCCCTGGTTTCCCTCTTCTGCATGAACTCTTTCTCCACCTTCTTTTCCATCGACTCTCTCTTTTCCCTGCTTTCCCTCTTCGGCATGATTTTTCTCGTTCCCTTTTTTTTCCCCTCGACTCTCTCTTTTCCCTAGTTTCCCTCTTCTGCATTACCTCTCTCTTTTAGCTCTTTTCCCGTCGCATGTCTCTTTTCCGTGGCGTCCCTCTTTTCCATGAACTCTCTCTTCCCCTTCTTTTCCCTCGACTCTCTCTTTTTCCTGGTTTCCCTCTTCTGCATGAACTGTTTCTCCACCTTCTTTTCCCTCGACTCTCTCTTTTCCCTGGCTTCCCTCTTCTGCATTAACTCTCTCTTTCCATTCTTTTCCCTCGACTCTCTCTTTTCCCTGGCGTCCCTCTTCTGCATTAACTCTCTCTTTCCCTTCTTTTCCCTCGACTCGCTCTTTTCCCTGGTTTCCCTCTTTTCCTTGAGCTCTCTCTTCCCCTTCGTTTCCATCGACTCTCTCTTTTCCCGGGTTTCGCTCTTCTGCATTAACTCTCTCTTTCTATTCTTTTCCCTCGACTCTCTCTTTTCCCTGGTTTCCCTCTTCTGCATGAACTCTTTCTTCACCTTCTATTCCCCCGACTCTCTCTTTTCCCTGGTTTCCCTCTTCTGCATTACCTCTCTCTTTTAGCTCTTTTCCCCTCAAGTGACTCTTTTCCCTGGCGTCCCTCTTTTCCATGAACTCTCTCTTCCCCTTCTTTTCCCTCGACTCTCTCTTTTTCCTGGTTTCCCTCTTCTGCATGAACTGTTTCTCCACCTTCTTTTCCATCCACTCTCTCTTTTCCCTGGTTTCCCTCTTTTTCATGAACTCTCTGTTTCCCTTCTTTTCCCTCGACTCTCTCTTTTCCCTGGCTTCCCTCTTCTGCATGATTTCTCTCGTTCCCTTTTTTTCCCCTCGACTCTCTCTTTTCCCTGGTTTCCCTCTTCTGCATGAACTCTTTCTCCACCTTCTTTTCCATCGACTCTCTCTTTTCCCTGCTTTCCCTCTTCGGCATGATTTTTCTCGTTCCCTTTTTTTTCCCCTCGACTCTCTCTTTTCCCTAGTTTCCCTCTTCTGCATTACCTGTCTCTTTTAGCTCTTTTCCCCTCGAGTGACTCTTTTCCCTGGCGTCCCTCTTCTGCATTAACTCTCTCTTTCCCTTCTTTTCCCTCGACTCGCTCTTTTCCCCGGCGTCCCTCTTTTCCTTGAGCTCTCTCTTCCCCTTCATTTCCATCGACTCTCTCTTTTCCCGGGTTTCGCTCTTCTGCATTAACTCTCTCTTTCTATTCTTTTCCCTCGACTCTCTCTTTTTCCTGGTTTCCCTCTTCTGCATGAACTCTTTCTTCACCTTCTATTCCCTCGACTCTCTCTTTTCCCTGGTTTCCCTCTTCTGCATTACCTCTCTCTTTTAGCTCTTTTCCCCTCAAGTGACTCTTTTCCCTAGCGTCCCTCTTTTCCATGAACTCTCTCTCTCTATTCTTTTCCCCCGACTCTCACTTTTCCCCGGCGTCCCTCTTTTCCTTGAGCTCTCTCTTCCCTTTTTTTTCCCCTCGACTCTCTCTTTTCCCTAGTTTCCCTCTTCTGCATTACCTGTCTCTTTTAGCTCTTTTCCCCTCGAGTGACTCTTTTCCCTGGCGTCCCTCTTCTGCATTAACTCTCTCTTTCCCTTCTTTTCCCTCGACTCTCTCTTTTCCCGGGTTTCCCTCTTCTGCATTAACTCTCTCTTTCTATTCTTTTCCCTCGACGCTCTCTTTTCCCTGGCTTCCCTCTTCTGCATGATTTCTCTCGTTCCCTTTTTTTTCCCCTCGACTCTCTCTTTTCCCTGGTTTCCCTCTTCTGCATGAACTCTTTCTCCACCTTCTTTTCCATCGACTCTCTCTTTTCCCTGGTTTCCCTCTTCTGCATTACCTCTCTCTTTTAGCTCTTTTCCCCTCAAGCGACTCTTTTCCCTGGCGTCCCTCTTTTCCATGAACTCTCTCTTCCCCTTCTTTTCCCTCGACTCTCTCTTTTTCCTGGTTTCCCTCTTCTGCATGAACTGTTTCTCCACCTTCTTTTCCATCGACTCTCTCTTTTCCCTGGTTTCCCTCTTCTGCATGAACTCTTTCTTCACCTTCTATTCCCTCGACTCTCTCTTTTCCCGGGTTTCCCTCTTCTGCATTACCTGTCTCTTTTAGCTCTTTTCCCCTCGAGTGACTCTTTTCCCTGGCGTCCCTCTTCTGCATTAACTCTCTCTTTCCCTTCTTTTCCCTCGACTCGCTCTTTTCCCCGGCGTCCCTCTTTTCCTTGAGCTCTTTCTTCACCTTCTATTCCCTCGACTTTCTCTTTTCCCGGGTTTCGCTCTTCTGCATTAACTCTCTCTTTCTATTCTTTTCCCTCGACTCTCTCTTTTTCCTGGTTTCCCTCTTCTGCATGAACTCTTTCTTCACCTTCTATTCCCTCGACTCTCTCTTTTCCCTGGTTTCCCTCTTCTGCATTACCTCTCTCTTTTAGCTCTTTTCCCCTCAAGTGACTCTTTTCCCTGGCGTCCCTCTTTTCCATGAACTCTCTCTTCCCCTTCTTTTCCCTCGACTCTCTTTTTCCTGGTTTCCCTCTTCTGCATGAACTGTTTCTCCACCTTCTTTTCCATCGACTCTCTCTTTTCCCTGGTTTCCCTCTTTTTCATGAACTCTCTGTTTCCCTTCTTTTCCCTCGACTCTCTCTTTTCCCTGGTTTCCCTCTTATGCATGAACTCTTTCTTCTCCTTCTATTCCCTCGACTCTCTCTTTTCCCTGGTTTCCCTCTTCTGCATTACCTGTCTCTTTTAGCTCTTTTCCCCTCGAGTGACTCTTTTCCCTGGCGTCCCTCTTCTGCATTAACTCTCTCTTTCCCTTCTTTTCCCTCGACTCGCTCTTTTCCCTGGCGTCCCTCTTTTCCTTGAGCTCTCTCTTCCCCTTCATTTCCATCGACTCTCTCTTTTCCCGGGTTTCGCTCTTCTGCATTAACTCTCTCTTTCTATTCTTTTCCCTCGACTCTCTCTTTTTCCTGGTTTCCCTCTTCTGCATGAACTCTTTCTTCACCTTCTATTCCCTCGACTCTCTCTTTTCCCTGGTTTCCCTCTTCTGCATTACCTGTCTCTTTCAGCTCATTTCCCCTCAAGTGACTCTTTTCCGTGGCGTCCCTCTTTTCCATGAACTCTCTCTTTCTATTCTTTTCCCCCGACTCTCTCTTTTCCCCGGCGTCCCTCTTTTCCTTGAGCTCTCTCTTCCCCTTCGTTTCCATCGACTCTCTCTTTTGCCGGGTTTCGCTCTTCTGCATTAACTCTCTTTCTATTCTTTTCCCTCGACTCTCTCTTTTCCCTGGTTTCCCTCTTCTGCATTACCTCTCTCTTTTAGCTCTTTTCCCCTCAAGTGACTCTTTTCCCTGGCGTCCCTCTTTTCCATGAACTCTCTCTTCCCCTTCTTTTCCCTCGACTCTGTCTTTTTCCTGGTTTCCCTCTTCTGCATGAACTGTTTCTCCACCTTCTTTTCCCTCGACTCTCTCTTTTCCCTGGTTTCCCTCTTTTTCATGAACTCTCTGTTTCCCTTCTTTTCCCTCGACTCTCTCTTTTCCCTGGCTTCCCTCTTCTGCATGATTTCTCTCGTTCCCTTTTTTTCCCCTCGACTCTCTCTTTTCCCTGGTTTCCCTCTTCTGCATGAACTCTTTCTCCACCTTCTTTTCCATCGACTCTCTCTTTTCCCTGCTTTCCCACTTCGGCATGATTTTTCTCGTTCCCTTTTTTTTCCCCTCGACTCTCTCTTTTCCCTAGTTTCCCTCTTCTGCATTAGCTCTCTCTTTTAGCTCTTTTCCCGTCGCATGACTCCTTTCCGTGGCGTCCCTCTTTTCCATGAACTCTCTCTTCCCCTTCTTTTCCCTCGACTCTCTCTTTTTCCTGGTTTCCCTCTTCTGCATGAACTGTTTCTCAACCTTCTTTTCCATCGACTCTCTCTTTTCCCTGGTTTCCCTCTTTTTCATGAACTCTCTGTTTCCCTTCTTTTCCCTTGACTCTCTCTTTTCCCTGGTTTCCCTCTTCTGCATTACCTGTCTCTTTTAGCTCCTTTCCCCTCGAGTGACTCTTTTCCCTGGCGTCCCTCTTCTGCATTAACTCTCTCTTTCCCTTCTTTTCCCTCGACTCGCTCTTTTCCCCGGCGTCCCTCTTTTCCTTGAGCTCTCTCTTCCCCTTCGTTTCCATCGACTCTCTCTTTTCCCGGGTTTCGCTCTTCTGCATTAACTCTCTCTTTCTATTCTTTTCCCTCGACTCTCTCTTTTTCCTGGTTTCCCTCTTCTGCATGAACTCTTTCTTCACCTTCTTTTCCCTCGACTCTCTCTTTTCCCTGGTTTCCCTCTTCTGCATTACCTCTCTCTTTTAGCTCTTTTCCCCTCAAGTGACTCTTTTCCCTAGCGTCCCTCTTTTCCATGAACTCTCTCTTTCTATTCTTTTCCCCCGACTCTCTCTTTTCCCCGGCGTCCCTCTTTTCCTTGAGCTCTCTCTTCCCCTTTTTTTCCCTCGACTCTCTCTTTTCCCGGGTTTCCCTCTTCTGCATTAACTCTCTCTTTCTATTCTTTTCCCTCGACGCTCTCTTTACCCTGGCTTCCCTCTTCTGCATGATTTCTCTCGTTCCCTTTTTTTCCCCTCGACTCTCTCTTTTCCCTGGTTTCCCTCTTCTGCATGAACTCTTTCTCCACCTTCTTTTCCATCGACTCTCTCTTTTCCCTGCTTTCCCTCTTCTGCATTACCTCTCTCTTTTAGCTCTTTTCCCCTCAAGTGACTCTTTTCCCTAGCGTCCCTCTTTTCCATGAACTCTCTCTTTCTATTCTTTTCCCCCGACTCTCTCTTTTCCCCGGCGTCCCTCTTTTCCTTGAGCTCTCTCTTCCCCTTCGTTCCATCAACTCTCTCTTTTGCCGGGTTTCGCTCTTCTGCATTAACTCTCTTTCTATTCTTTTCCCTCGACTCTCTCTTTTTCCTGGTTTCCCTCTTCTGCATGAACTGTTTCTCCACCTTCTTTTCCATCGACTCTCTCTTTTCCCTGGTTTCCCTCTATTCCTTGAGCTCTCTCTTCCCCTTCGTTTCCATCGACTCTCTCTTTTCCCTGGCTTCCCTCTTCTGCATGATTTCTCTCGTTCCCTTTCTTTCCCCTCGACTCTCTCTTTTCCCTGGTTTCCCTCTTCTGCATGAACTCTTTCTCCACCTTCTTTTCCATCGACTCTCTCTTTTCCCTGCTTTCCTTCTTCGGCATGATTTTTCTCGTTCCCTTTTTTTTCCCCTCGAGTCTCTCTTTTCCCTAGTTTCCCTCTTCTTCATTACCTCTCTCTTTTAGCTCTTTTCCCGTCGCATGACTCTTTTCCGTGGCGTCCCTCTTTTCCATGAACTCTCTCTTCCCCTTCTCTTCCCTCGACTCTCTCTTTTTCCTGGTTTCCCTCTTCTGCATGAACTGTTTCTCCACCTTCTTTTCCATCGACTCTCTCTTTTCCCTGGTTTCCCTCTTTTTCATGAACTCTCTGTTTCCCTTCTTTTCCCTCGACTCTTTTTCCTGGTTTCCCTCTTCTGCATGAACTCTTTCTTCACCTTCTATTCCCTCGACTCTCTCTTTTCCCGGGTTTCGCTCTTCTGCATTAACTCTCTCTTTCTATTCTTTTCCCTCGACTCTCTCTTTTCCCGGGTTTCCCTCTTCTGCATGAACTCTTTCTTCACCTTCTATTCCCTCGACTCTCTCTTTTCCCTGGTTTCCCTCTTCTGCATTACCTCTCTCTTTTAGCTCTTTTCCCCTCAAGTGACTCTTTTCCCTGGCGTCCCTCTTTTCCATGAACTCTCTATTCCCCTTCTTTTCCCTCGACTCTCTCTTTTTCCTGGTTTCCCTCTTCTGCATGAACTGTTTCTCCACCTTCTTTTCCATCGACTCTCTCTTTTCCCTGGTTTCCCTCTTTTTCATGAACTCTCTGTTTCCCTTCTTTTCCCTCGACTCTCTCTTTTCCCTGGTTTCCCTCTTCTGCATGAACTTTTTCTCCACCTTCTTTTCCCTCGACACTCTCTTTTCCCTGGTTTCCCTCTTCTGCATTACCTGTCTCTTTTAGCTCCTTTCCCCTCGAGTGACTCTTTTCCCTGGCGTCCCTCTTCTGCATTAACTCTCTCTTTCCCTTCTTTTCCCTCGACTCGCTCTTTTCCCCGGCGTCCCTCTTTTCCTTGAGCTCTCTCTTCCCCTTCGTTTCCATCGACTCTCTCTTTTCCCGGGTTTCGCTCTTCTGCATTAACTCTCTCTTTCTATTCTTTTCCCTCGACTCTCTCTTTTTCCTGGTTTCCCTCTTCTGCATGAACTCTTTCTTCACCTTCTTTTCCCTCGACTCTCTCTTTTCCCTGGTTTCCCTCTTCTGCATTACCTCTCTCTTTTAGCTCTTTTCCCCTCAAGTGACTCTTTTCCCTAGCGTCCCTCTTTTCCATGAACTCTCTCTTTCTATTCTTTTCCCCCGACTCTCTCTTTTCCCCGGCGTCCCTCTTTTCCTTGAGCTCTCTCTTCCCCTTTTTTTCCCTCGACTCTCTCTTTTTCCGGGTTTCCCTCTTCTGCATTAACTCTCTCTTTCTATTCTTTTCCCTCGACGCTCTCTTTTCCCTGGCTTCCCTCTTCTGCATGATTTCTCTCGTTCCCTTTTTTTCCCCTCGACTCTCTCTTTTCCCTGGTTTCCCTCTTCTGCATTAACTCTTTCCCCACCTTCTTTTCCGTCGACTCTCTCTTTTCCCTGCTTTCCCTCTTCGGCATGATTTTTCTCGTTCCCTTTTTTTTCCCCTCGACTCTCTCTTTTCCCTAGTTTCCCTCTTCTGCATTAGCTCTCTCTTTTAGCTCTTTTCCCATCGCATGACTCTTTTCCCTGGCGTCCCTCTTTTCCATGAACTCTCTCTTCTCTTTCTTTTCCCTCGACACTCTCTTTTTCCTGGTTTCCCTCTTCTGCATGAACTGTTTCTCCACCTTTTCCATCGACTCTCTCTTTTCCCTGGTTTCCCTCTTTTTCATGAACTCTCTGTTTTCCTTCTTTTCCCTCGACTCTCTCTTTTCCCTGGTTTCCCTCTTCTGCATTAACTCTCTCTTTCCATTCTTTTCCCTCGACTCTCTCTTTTCCCTGGTTTCCCTCTTTTTCATGAACTCTCTGTTTCCCTTCTTTTCCCTCGACTCTCTCTTTTCCCTGGTTTCCCTCTTCTGCATTAACTCTCTCTTTCCATTCTTTTCCCTCGACTCTCTCTTTTCCCTGGTTTCCCTCTTCTGCATGAACTTTTTCTCCACCTTCTTTTCCCTCGACTCTCTCTTTTCCCTGGTTTCCCTCTTCTGCATTACCTGTCTCTTTTAGCTCCTTTCCCCTCGAGTGACTCTTTTCCCTGGCGTCCCTCTTCTGCATTAACTCTCTCTTTCCCTTCTTTTCCCTCGACTCGCTCTTTTCCCCGGCGTCCCTCTTTTCCTTGAGCTCTCTCTTCCCCTTCGTTTCCATCGACTCTCTCTTTTGCCGGGTTTCGCTCTTCTGCATTAACTCTCTTTCTATTCTTTTCCCTCGACTCTCTCTTTTCCCTGGTTTCCCTCTTCTGCATTACCTCTCTCTTTTAGCTCTTTTCCCCTCAAGTGACTCTTTTCCCTGGCGTCCCTCTTTTCCATGAACTCTCTCTTCCCCTTCTTTTCCCTCGACTCTATCTTTTTCCTGGTTTCCCTCTTGTGCATGAACTGTTTCTCCACCTTCTTTTCCATCGACTCTCTCTTTTCCCTGGTTTCCCTCTTTTTCATGAACTCTCTGTTTCCCTTCTTTTCCCTCGACTCTCTCTTTTCCCTGGCTTCCCTCTTCTGCATGATTTCTCTCGTTCCCTTTTTTCCCCCTCGACTCTCTCTTTTTCCTGGTTTCCCTCTTCTGCATGAACTCTTTCTCCACCTTCTTTTCCACCGACTCTCTCTTTTCCCTGCTTTCCCTCTTCGGCATGATTTTTCTCGTTCCCTTTTTTTTCCCCTCGAATCTCTTTTCCCTAGTTTCCCTCTTCTTCATTACCTCTCTCTTTTAGATCTTTTCCCGTCGCATGACTCTTTTCCGTGGCGTCCCTCTTTTCCATGAACTCTCTCTTCCCCTTCTTTTCCCTCGACTCTCTCTTTTTCCTGGTTTCCCTCTTCTGCATTACCTCTCTCTTTTAGCTCTTTTCCCCTCGAGTGACTCTTTTCCCTGGCGTCCCTCTTCTGCATTAACTCTCTCTTTCCCTTCTTTTCCCTCGACTCTCTCTTTTCCCCGGCGTCCCTCTTTTCCTTGAGCTCTCTCTTCCCCTTCATTTCCATCGACTCTCTCTTTTCCCGGGTTTCGCTCTTCTGCATTAACTCTCTCTTTCTATTCTTTTCCCTCGACTCTCTCTTTTTCCTGGTTTCCCTCTTCTGCATTACCTGTCTCTTTTAGCTCTTTTCCCCTCGAGTGACTCTTTTCCCTGGCGTCCCTCTTCTGCATTAACTCTCTCTTTCCCTTCTTTTCCCTCGACTCGCTCTTTTCCCCGGCGTCCCTCTTTTCCTTGAGCTCTCTCTTCCCCTTCGTTTCCATCGACTCTCTCTTTTCCCGGGTTTCGCTCTTCTGCATTAACTCTCTTTCTATTCTTTTCCCCCGACTCTCTCTTTTCCCTGGTTTCCCTCTTCTGCATTACCTCTCTCTTTTAGCTCTTTTCCCCCCAAGTGACTCTTTTCCCTGGCGTCCCTCTTTTCCATGAACTCTCTCTTCCCCTTCTTTTCCCTCGACTCTCTCTTTTTCCTGGTTTCCCTCTTTTTCATGAACTCTCTGTTTCCCTTCTTTTCCCTCGACTCTCTCTTTTCCCTGGCTTCCCTCTTCTGCATGATTTCTCTCGTTCCCTTTTTTTCCCCTCGACTCTCTCTTTTCCCTGGTTTCCCTCTTCTGCATGAACTCTTTCTCCACCTTCTTTTCCATCGACTCTCTCTTTTCCCTGCTTTCCCTCTTCGGCATGATTTTTCTCGTTCCCTTTTTTTTCCCCTCGACTCTCTCTTTTCCCTAGTTTCTCTCTTCTGCATTACCTCTCTCTTTTAGCTCTTTTCCCGTCGCATGACTCTTTTCCGTGGCGTCCCTCTTTTCCATGAACTCTCTCTTCCCCTTCTTTTCCCTCGACTCTCTCTTTTTCCTGGTTTCCCTCTTCTGCATGAACTGTTTCTCCACCTTCTTTTCCATCGACTCTCTCTTTTCCCTGGTTTCCCTCTTTTTCATGAACTCTCTGTTTCCCTTCTTTTCCCTCGACTCTCTCTTTTTCCTGGTTTCCCTCTTCTGCATGAACTCTTTCTTCACCTTCTATTCCCTCGACTCTCTCTTTTCCCTGGTTTCCCTCTTCTGCATTACCTGTCTCTTTTAGCTCTTTTCCCCTCGAGTGACTCTTTTCCCTGGCGTCCCTCTTCTGCATTAACTCTCTCTTTCCCTTCTTTTCCCTCGACTCGCTCTTTTCCCCGGCGTCCCTCTTTTCCTTGAGCTCTCTCTTCCCCTTCGTTTCCATCGACTCTCTCTTTTCCCGGGTTTCGCTCTTCTGCATTAACTCTCTCTTTCTATTCTTTTCCCTCGACTCTCTCTTTTTCCTGGTTTCCCTCTTCTGCATGAACTCTTTCTTCACCTTCTATTCCCTCGACTCTCTCTTTTCCCTGGTTTCCCTCTTCGGCATGATTTTTCTCGTTCCCTTTTTTTTCCCCTCGACTCTCTCTTTTCCCTAGTTTCCCTCTTCTGCATTACCTCTCTCTTTTAGCTCTTTTCCCGTCGCATGACTCTTTTCCGTGGCGTCCCTCTTTTCCATGAACTCTCTCTTCCCCTTCTTTTCCCTCGACTCTCTCTTTTTCCTGGTTTCCCTCTTCTGCATGAACTGTTTCTCCACCTTCTTTTCCATCGACTCTCTCTTTTCCCTGGTTTCCCTCTTTTTCATGAACTCTCTGTTTCCCTTCTTTTCCCTCGACTCTCTCTTTTTCCTGGTTTCCCTCTTCTGCATGAACTCTTTCTTCACCTTCTATTCCCTCGACTCTCTCTTTTCCCTGGTTTCCCTCTTCTGCATTACCTGTCTCTTTTAGCTCTTTTCCCCTCGAGTGACTCTTTTCCCTGGCGTCCCTCTTCTGCATTAACTCTCTCTTTCCCTTCTTTTCCCTCGACTCGCTCTTTTCCCCGGCGTCCCTCTTTTCCTTGAGCTCTCTCTTCCCCTTCGTTTCCATCGACTCTCTCTTTTCCCGGGTTTCGCTCTTCTGCATTAACTCTCTCTTTCTATTCTTTTCCCTCGACTCTCTCTTTTTCCTGGTTTCCCTCTTCTGCATGAACTCTTTCTTCACCTTCTATTCCCTCGACTCTCTCTTTTCCCTGGTTTCCCTCTTCTGCATTACCTCTCTCTTTTAGCTCTTTTCCCCTCAAGTGACTCTTTTCCCTTGCGTCCCTCTTTTCCATGAACTCTCTCTTTCTATTCTTTTCCCTCGACTCGCTCTTTTCCCCGGCGTCCCTCTTTTCCTTGAGCTCTCTCTTCCCCTTCGTTTCCATCGACTCTCTCTTTTCCCGGGTTTCCCTCTTCTGCATTAACTCTCTCTTCCCCTTCTTTTCCCTCGACTCTCTCTTTTCCCTGGCTTCCCTCTTCTGCATGATTTCTCTCGTTCCCTTTTTTTCCCCTCGACTCTCTCTTTTTCCTGGTTTCCCTCTTCTGCATTACCTCTCTCTTTTAGCTCTTTTCCCCTCGAGTGACTCTTTTCCCTGGCGTCCCTCTTCTGCATTAACTCTCTCTTTCCCTTCTTTTCCCTCGACTCTCTCTTTTCCCCGGCGTCCCTCTTTTCCTTGAGCTCTCTCTTCCCCTTCATTTCCATCGACTCTCTCTTTTCCCGGGTTTCGCTCTTCTGCATTAACTCTCTCTTTCTATTCTTTTCCCTCGACTCTCTCTTTTTCCTGGTTTCCCTCTTCTGCATGAACTCTTTCTTCACCTTCTATTCCCTCGACTCTCTCTTTTCCCTGGTTTCCCTCTTCTGCATTACCTCTCTCTTTTAGCTCTTTTCCCCTCAAGTGACTCTTTTCCTTTGCGTCCCTCTTTTCCATGAACTCTCTCTTTCTATTCTTTTCCCCCGACTCTCTCTTTTCCCCGGCGTCCCTCTTTTCCTTGAGCTCTCTCTTCCCCTTCGTTTCCATCGACTCTCTCTTTTGCCGGGTTTCGCTCTTCTGCATTAACTCTCTTTCTATTCTTTTCCCCCGACTCTCTCTTTTCCCTGGTTTCCCTCTTCTGCATTACCTCTCTCTTTTAGCTCTTTTCCCCTCAAGTGACTCTTTTCCCTGGCGTCCCTCTTTTCCATGAACTCTCTCTTCCCCTTCTTTTCCCTCGACTCTCTCTTTTTTTTGGTTTCCCTCTTCTGCATGAACTGTTTCTCCACCTTCTTTTCCATCGACTCTCTCTTTTCCCTGGTTTCCCTCTTTTTCATGAACTCTCTGTTTCCCTTCTTTTCCCTCGACTCTCTCTTTTCCCTGGCTTCCCTCTTCTGCATGATTTCTCTCGTTCCCTTTTTTTCCCCTCGACTCTCTCTTTTCCCTGGTTTCCCTCTTTTTCATGAACTCTCTGTTTCCCTTCTTTTCCCTCGACTCTCTCTTTTCCCTGGCTTCCCTCTTCTGCATGATTTCTCTCGTTCCCTTTTTTTCCCCTCGACTCTCTCTTTTCCCTGGTTTCCCTCTTCTGCATGAACTCTTTCTCCACCTTCTTTTCCATCGACTCTCTCTTTTCCCTGCTTTCCCTCTTCGGCATGATTTTTCTCGTTCCCTTTTTTTTCCCCTCGACTCTCTCTTTTCCCTAGTTTCCCTCTTCTGCATTACCTCTCTCTTTTAGCTCTTTTCCCGTCGCATGTCTCTTTTCCGTGGCGTCCCTCTTTTCCATGAACTCTCTCTTCCCCTTCTTTTCCCTCGACTCTCTCTTTTTCCTGGTTTCCCTCTTCTGCATGAACTGTTTCTCCACCTTCTTTTCCCTCGACTCTCTCTTTTCCCTGGCTTCCCTCTTCTGCATTAACTCTCTCTTTCCATTCTTTTCCCTCGACTCTCTCTTTTCCCTGGCGTCCCTCTTCTGCATTAACTCTCTCTTTCCCTTCTTTTCCCTCGACTCGCTCTTTTCCCTGGTTTCCCTCTTTTCCTTGAGCTCTCTCTTCCCCTTCGTTTCCATCGACTCTCTCTTTTCCCGGGTTTCGCTCTTCTGCATTAACTCTCTCTTTCTATTCTTTTCCCTCGACTCTCTCTTTTCCCTGGTTTCCCTCTTCTGCATGAACTCTTTCTTCACCTTCTATTCCCCCGACTCTCTCTTTTCCCTGGTTTCCCTCTTCTGCATTACCTCTCTCTTTTAGCTCTTTTCCCCTCAAGTGACTCTTTTCCCTGGCGTCCCTCTTTTCCATGAACTCTCTCTTCCCCTTCTTTTCCCTCGACTCTCTCTTTTTCCTGGTTTCCCTCTTCTGCATGAACTGTTTCTCCACCTTCTTTTCCCTCGACTCTCTCTTTTTCCTGGTTTCCCTCTTTTTCATGAACTCTCTGTTTCCCTTCTTTTCCCTCGACTCTCTCTTTTTCCTGGTTTCCCTCTTCTGCATGAACTCTTTCTTCACCTTCTATTCCCTCGACTCTCTCTTTTCCCTGGTTTCCCTCTTCTGCATTACCTGTCTCTTTTAGCTCTTTTCCCCTCGAGTGACTCTTTTCCCTGGCGTCCCTCTTCTGCATTAACTCTCTCTTTCCCTTCTTTTCCCTCGACTCGCTCTTTTCCCCGGCGTCCCTCTTTTCCTTGAGCTCTCTCTTCCCCTTCGTTTCCATCGACTCTCTCTTTTCCCGGGTTTCGCTCTTCTGCATTAACTCTCTCTTTCTATTCTTTTCCCTCGACTCTCTCTTTTTCCTGGTTTCCCTCTTCTGCATGAACTCTTTCTTCACCTTCTATTCCCTCGACTCTCTCTTTTCCCTGGTTTCCCTCTTCTGCATTACCTCTCTCTTTTAGCTCTTTTCCCCTCAAGTGACTCTTTTCCCTTGCGTCCCTCTTTTCCATGAACTCTCTCTTTCTATTCTTTTCCCTCGACTCGCTCTTTTCCCCGGCGTCCCTCTTTTCCTTGAGCTCTCTCTTCCCCTTCGTTTCCATCGACTCTCTCTTTTCCCGGGTTTCCCTCTTCTGCATTAACTCTCTCTTCCCCTTCTTTTCCCTCGACTCTCTCTTTTCCCTGGCTTCCCTCTTCTGCATGATTTCTCTCGTTCCCTTTTTTTCCCCTCGACTCTCTCTTTTTCCTGGTTTCCCTCTTCTGCATTACCTCTCTCTTTTAGCTCTTTTCCCCTCGAGTGACTCTTTTCCCTGGCGTCCCTCTTCTGCATTAACTCTCTCTTTCCCTTCTTTTCCCTCGACTCTCTCTTTTCCCCGGCGTCCCTCTTTTCCTTGAGCTCTCTCTTCCCCTTCATTTCCATCGACTCTCTCTTTTCCCGGGTTTCGCTCTTCTGCATTAACTCTCTCTTTCTATTCTTTTCCCTCGACTCTCTCTTTTTCCTGGTTTCCCTCTTCTGCATGAACTCTTTCTTCACCTTCTATTCCCTCGACTCTCTCTTTTCCCTGGTTTCCCTCTTCTGCATTACCTCTCTCTTTTAGCTCTTTTCCCCTCAAGTGACTCTTTTCCTTTGCGTCCCTCTTTTCCATGAACTCTCTCTTTCTATTCTTTTCCCCCGACTCTCTCTTTTCCCCGGCGTCCCTCTTTTCCTTGAGCTCTCTCTTCCCCTTCGTTTCCATCGACTCTCTCTTTTGCCGGGTTTCGCTCTTCTGCATTAACTCTCTTTCTATTCTTTTCCCCCGACTCTCTCTTTTCCCTGGTTTCCCTCTTCTGCATTACCTCTCTCTTTTAGCTCTTTTCCCCTCAAGTGACTCTTTTCCCTGGCGTCCCTCTTTTCCATGAACTCTCTCTTCCCCTTCTTTTCCCTCGACTCTCTCTTTTTTTTGGTTTCCCTCTTCTGCATGAACTGTTTCTCCACCTTCTTTTCCATCGACTCTCTCTTTTCCCTGGTTTCCCTCTTTTTCATGAACTCTCTGTTTCCCTTCTTTTCCCTCGACTCTCTCTTTTCCCTGGCTTCCCTCTTCTGCATGATTTCTCTCGTTCCCTTTTTTTCCCCTCGACTCTCTCTTTTCCCTGGTTTCCCTCTTTTTCATGAACTCTCTGTTTCCCTTCTTTTCCCTCGACTCTCTCTTTTCCCTGGCTTCCCTCTTCTGCATGATTTCTCTCGTTCCCTTTTTTTCCCCTCGACTCTCTCTTTTCCCTGGTTTCCCTCTTCTGCATGAACTCTTTCTCCACCTTCTTTTCCATCGACTCTCTCTTTTCCCTGCTTTCCCTCTTCGGCATGATTTTTCTCGTTCCCTTTTTTTTCCCCTCGACTCTCTCTTTTCCCTAGTTTCCCTCTTCTGCATTACCTCTCTCTTTTAGCTCTTTTCCCGTCGCATGTCTCTTTTCCGTGGCGTCCCTCTTTTCCATGAACTCTCTCTTCCCCTTCTTTTCCCTCGACTCTCTCTTTTTCCTGGTTTCCCTCTTCTGCATGAACTGTTTCTCCACCTTCTTTTCCCTCGACTCTCTCTTTTCCCTGGCTTCCCTCTTCTGCATTAACTCTCTCTTTCCATTCTTTTCCCTCGACTCTCTCTTTTCCCTGGCGTCCCTCTTCTGCATTAACTCTCTCTTTCCCTTCTTTTCCCTCGACTCGCTCTTTTCCCTGGTTTCCCTCTTTTCCTTGAGCTCTCTCTTCCCCTTCGTTTCCATCGACTCTCTCTTTTCCCGGGTTTCGCTCTTCTGCATTAACTCTCTCTTTCTATTCTTTTCCCTCGACTCTCTCTTTTCCCTGGTTTCCCTCTTCTGCATGAACTCTTTCTTCACCTTCTATTCCCCCGACTCTCTCTTTTCCCTGGTTTCCCTCTTCTGCATTACCTCTCTCTTTTAGCTCTTTTCCCCTCAAGTGACTCTTTTCCCTGGCGTCCCTCTTTTCCATGAACTCTCTCTTCCCCTTCTTTTCCCTCGACTCTCTCTTTTTCCTGGTTTCCCTCTTCTGCATGAACTGTTTCTCCACCTTCTTTTCCATCCACTCTCTCTTTTCCCTGGTTTCCCTCTTTTTCATGAACTCTCTGTTTCCCTTCTTTTCCCTCGACTCTCTCTTTTCCCTGGCTTCCCTCTTCTGCATGATTTCTCTCGTTCCCTTTTTTTCCCCTCGACTCTCTCTTTTCCCTGGTTTCCCTCTTCTGCATGAACTCTTTCTCCACCTTCTTTTCCATCGACTCTCTCTTTTCCCTGCTTTCCCTCTTCGGCATGATTTTTCTCGTTCCCTTTTTTTTCCCCTCGACTCTCTCTTTTCCCTAGTTTCCCTCTTCTGCATTACCTGTCTCTTTTAGCTCTTTTCCCCTCGAGTGACTCTTTTCCCTGGCGTCCCTCTTCTGCATTAACTCTCTCTTTCCCTTCTTTTCCCTCGACTCGCTCTTTTCCCCGGCGTCCCTCTTTTCCTTGAGCTCTCTCTTCCCCTTCATTTCCATCGACTCTCTCTTTTCCCGGGTTTCGCTCTTCTGCATTAACTCTCTCTTTCTATTCTTTTCCCTCGACTCTCTCTTTTTCCTGGTTTCCCTCTTCTGCATGAACTCTTTCTTCACCTTCTATTCCCTCGACTCTCTCTTTTCCCTGGTTTCCCTCTTCTGCATTACCTCTCTCTTTTAGCTCTTTTCCCCTCAAGTGACTCTTTTCCCTAGCGTCCCTCTTTTCCATGAACTCTCTCTCTCTATTCTTTTCCCCCGACTCTCACTTTTCCCCGGCGTCCCTCTTTTCCTTGAGCTCTCTCTTCCCTTTTTTTTCCCCTCGACTCTCTCTTTTCCCTAGTTTCCCTCTTCTGCATTACCTGTCTCTTTTAGCTCTTTTCCCCTCGAGTGACTCTTTTCCCTGGCGTCCCTCTTCTGCATTAACTCTCTCTTTCCCTTCTTTTCCCTCGACTCTCTCTTTTCCCGGGTTTCCCTCTTCTGCATTAACTCTCTCTTTCTATTCTTTTCCCTCGACGCTCTCTTTTCCCTGGCTTCCCTCTTCTGCATGATTTCTCTCGTTCCCTTTTTTTTCCCCTCGACTCTCTCTTTTCCCTGGTTTCCCTCTTCTGCATGAACTCTTTCTCCACCTTCTTTTCCATCGACTCTCTCTTTTCCCTGGTTTCCCTCTTCTGCATTACCTCTCTCTTTTAGCTCTTTTCCCCTCAAGCGACTCTTTTCCCTGGCGTCCCTCTTTTCCATGAACTCTCTCTTCCCCTTCTTTTCCCTCGACTCTCTCTTTTTCCTGGTTTCCCTCTTCTGCATGAACTGTTTCTCCACCTTCTTTTCCATCGACTCTCTCTTTTCCCTGGTTTCCCTCTTCTGCATGAACTCTTTCTTCACCTTCTATTCCCTCGACTCTCTCTTTTCCCGGGTTTCCCTCTTCTGCATTACCTGTCTCTTTTAGCTCTTTTCCCCTCGAGTGACTCTTTTCCCTGGCGTCCCTCTTCTGCATTAACTCTCTCTTTCCCTTCTTTTCCCTCGACTCGCTCTTTTCCCCGGCGTCCCTCTTTTCCTTGAGCTCTTTCTTCACCTTCTATTCCCTCGACTTTCTCTTTTCCCGGGTTTCGCTCTTCTGCATTAACTCTCTCTTTCTATTCTTTTCCCTCGACTCTCTCTTTTTCCTGGTTTCCCTCTTCTGCATGAACTCTTTCTTCACCTTCTATTCCCTCGACTCTCTCTTTTCCCTGGTTTCCCTCTTCTGCATTACCTCTCTCTTTTAGCTCTTTTCCCCTCAAGTGACTCTTTTCCCTGGCGTCCCTCTTTTCCATGAACTCTCTCTTCCCCTTCTTTTCCCTCGACTCTCTTTTTCCTGGTTTCCCTCTTCTGCATGAACTGTTTCTCCACCTTCTTTTCCATCGACTCTCTCTTTTCCCTGGTTTCCCTCTTTTTCATGAACTCTCTGTTTCCCTTCTTTTCCCTCGACTCTCTCTTTTCCCTGGTTTCCCTCTTATGCATGAACTCTTTCTTCTCCTTCTATTCCCTCGACTCTCTCTTTTCCCTGGTTTCCCTCTTCTGCATTACCTGTCTCTTTTAGCTCTTTTCCCCTCGAGTGACTCTTTTCCCTGGCGTCCCTCTTCTGCATTAACTCTCTCTTTCCCTTCTTTTCCCTCGACTCGCTCTTTTCCCTGGCGTCCCTCTTTTCCTTGAGCTCTCTCTTCCCCTTCATTTCCATCGACTCTCTCTTTTCCCGGGTTTCGCTCTTCTGCATTAACTCTCTCTTTCTATTCTTTTCCCTCGACTCTCTCTTTTTCCTGGTTTCCCTCTTCTGCATGAACTCTTTCTTCACCTTCTATTCCCTCGACTCTCTCTTTTCCCTGGTTTCCCTCTTCTGCATTACCTGTCTCTTTCAGCTCATTTCCCCTCAAGTGACTCTTTTCCGTGGCGTCCCTCTTTTCCATGAACTCTCTCTTTCTATTCTTTTCCCCCGACTCTCTCTTTTCCCCGGCGTCCCTCTTTTCCTTGAGCTCTCTCTTCCCCTTCGTTTCCATCGACTCTCTCTTTTGCCGGGTTTCGCTCTTCTGCATTAACTCTCTTTCTATTCTTTTCCCTCGACTCTCTCTTTTCCCTGGTTTCCCTCTTCTGCATTACCTCTCTCTTTTAGCTCTTTTCCCCTCAAGTGACTCTTTTCCCTGGCGTCCCTCTTTTCCATGAACTCTCTCTTCCCCTTCTTTTCCCTCGACTCTGTCTTTTTCCTGGTTTCCCTCTTCTGCATGAACTGTTTCTCCACCTTCTTTTCCCTCGACTCTCTCTTTTCCCTGGTTTCCCTCTTTTTCATGAACTCTCTGTTTCCCTTCTTTTCCCTCGACTCTCTCTTTTCCCTGGCTTCCCTCTTCTGCATGATTTCTCTCGTTCCCTTTTTTTCCCCTCGACTCTCTCTTTTCCCTGGTTTCCCTCTTCTGCATGAACTCTTTCTCCACCTTCTTTTCCATCGACTCTCTCTTTTCCCTGCTTTCCCACTTCGGCATGATTTTTCTCGTTCCCTTTTTTTTCCCCTCGACTCTCTCTTTTCCCTAGTTTCCCTCTTCTGCATTAGCTCTCTCTTTTAGCTCTTTTCCCGTCGCATGACTCCTTTCCGTGGCGTCCCTCTTTTCCATGAACTCTCTCTTCCCCTTCTTTTCCCTCGACTCTCTCTTTTTCCTGGTTTCCCTCTTCTGCATGAACTGTTTCTCAACCTTCTTTTCCATCGACTCTCTCTTTTCCCTGGTTTCCCTCTTTTTCATGAACTCTCTGTTTCCCTTCTTTTCCCTTGACTCTCTCTTTTCCCTGGTTTCCCTCTTCTGCATTACCTGTCTCTTTTAGCTCCTTTCCCCTCGAGTGACTCTTTTCCCTGGCGTCCCTCTTCTGCATTAACTCTCTCTTTCCCTTCTTTTCCCTCGACTCGCTCTTTTCCCCGGCGTCCCTCTTTTCCTTGAGCTCTCTCTTCCCCTTCGTTTCCATCGACTCTCTCTTTTCCCGGGTTTCGCTCTTCTGCATTAACTCTCTCTTTCTATTCTTTTCCCTCGACTCTCTCTTTTTCCTGGTTTCCCTCTTCTGCATGAACTCTTTCTTCACCTTCTTTTCCCTCGACTCTCTCTTTTCCCTGGTTTCCCTCTTCTGCATTACCTCTCTCTTTTAGCTCTTTTCCCCTCAAGTGACTCTTTTCCCTAGCGTCCCTCTTTTCCATGAACTCTCTCTTTCTATTCTTTTCCCCCGACTCTCTCTTTTCCCCGGCGTCCCTCTTTTCCTTGAGCTCTCTCTTCCCCTTTTTTTCCCTCGACTCTCTCTTTTCCCGGGTTTCCCTCTTCTGCATTAACTCTCTCTTTCTATTCTTTTCCCTCGACGCTCTCTTTACCCTGGCTTCCCTCTTCTGCATGATTTCTCTCGTTCCCTTTTTTTCCCCTCGACTCTCTCTTTTCCCTGGTTTCCCTCTTCTGCATGAACTCTTTCTCCACCTTCTTTTCCATCGACTCTCTCTTTTCCCTGCTTTCCCTCTTCTGCATTACCTCTCTCTTTTAGCTCTTTTCCCCTCAAGTGACTCTTTTCCCTAGCGTCCCTCTTTTCCATGAACTCTCTCTTTCTATTCTTTTCCCCCGACTCTCTCTTTTCCCCGGCGTCCCTCTTTTCCTTGAGCTCTCTCTTCCCCTTCGTTCCATCAACTCTCTCTTTTGCCGGGTTTCGCTCTTCTGCATTAACTCTCTTTCTATTCTTTTCCCTCGACTCTCTCTTTTTCCTGGTTTCCCTCTTCTGCATGAACTGTTTCTCCACCTTCTTTTCCATCGACTCTCTCTTTTCCCTGGTTTCCCTCTATTCCTTGAGCTCTCTCTTCCCCTTCGTTTCCATCGACTCTCTCTTTTCCCTGGCTTCCCTCTTCTGCATGATTTCTCTCGTTCCCTTTCTTTCCCCTCGACTCTCTCTTTTCCCTGGTTTCCCTCTTCTGCATGAACTCTTTCTCCACCTTCTTTTCCATCGACTCTCTCTTTTCCCTGCTTTCCTTCTTCGGCATGATTTTTCTCGTTCCCTTTTTTTTCCCCTCGAGTCTCTCTTTTCCCTAGTTTCCCTCTTCTTCATTACCTCTCTCTTTTAGCTCTTTTCCCGTCGCATGACTCTTTTCCGTGGCGTCCCTCTTTTCCATGAACTCTCTCTTCCCCTTCTCTTCCCTCGACTCTCTCTTTTTCCTGGTTTCCCTCTTCTGCATGAACTGTTTCTCCACCTTCTTTTCCATCGACTCTCTCTTTTCCCTGGTTTCCCTCTTTTTCATGAACTCTCTGTTTCCCTTCTTTTCCCTCGACTCTTTTTCCTGGTTTCCCTCTTCTGCATGAACTCTTTCTTCACCTTCTATTCCCTCGACTCTCTCTTTTCCCGGGTTTCGCTCTTCTGCATTAACTCTCTCTTTCTATTCTTTTCCCTCGACTCTCTCTTTTCCCGGGTTTCCCTCTTCTGCATGAACTCTTTCTTCACCTTCTATTCCCTCGACTCTCTCTTTTCCCTGGTTTCCCTCTTCTGCATTACCTCTCTCTTTTAGCTCTTTTCCCCTCAAGTGACTCTTTTCCCTGGCGTCCCTCTTTTCCATGAACTCTCTATTCCCCTTCTTTTCCCTCGACTCTCTCTTTTTCCTGGTTTCCCTCTTCTGCATGAACTGTTTCTCCACCTTCTTTTCCATCGACTCTCTCTTTTCCCTGGTTTCCCTCTTTTTCATGAACTCTCTGTTTCCCTTCTTTTCCCTCGACTCTCTCTTTTCCCTGGTTTCCCTCTTCTGCATGAACTTTTTCTCCACCTTCTTTTCCCTCGACACTCTCTTTTCCCTGGTTTCCCTCTTCTGCATTACCTGTCTCTTTTAGCTCCTTTCCCCTCGAGTGACTCTTTTCCCTGGCGTCCCTCTTCTGCATTAACTCTCTCTTTCCCTTCTTTTCCCTCGACTCGCTCTTTTCCCCGGCGTCCCTCTTTTCCTTGAGCTCTCTCTTCCCCTTCGTTTCCATCGACTCTCTCTTTTCCCGGGTTTCGCTCTTCTGCATTAACTCTCTCTTTCTATTCTTTTCCCTCGACTCTCTCTTTTTCCTGGTTTCCCTCTTCTGCATGAACTCTTTCTTCACCTTCTTTTCCCTCGACTCTCTCTTTTCCCTGGTTTCCCTCTTCTGCATTACCTCTCTCTTTTAGCTCTTTTCCCCTCAAGTGACTCTTTTCCCTAGCGTCCCTCTTTTCCATGAACTCTCTCTTTCTATTCTTTTCCCCCGACTCTCTCTTTTCCCCGGTGTCCCTCTTTTCCTTGAGCTCTCTCTTCCCCTTTTTTTTCCTCGACTCTCTCTTTTCCCGGGTTTCCCTCTTCTGCATTAACTCTCTCTTTCTATTCTTTTCCCTCGACGCTCTCTTTACCCTGGCTTCCCTCTTCTGCATGATTTCTCTCGTTCCCTTTTTTTTCCCCTCGACTCTCTCTTTTCCCTAGTTTCCCTCTTCTGCATTACCTCTCTCTTTTAGCTCTTTTCCCCTCAAGTGACTCTTTTCCCTAGCGTCCCTCTTTTCCATGAACTCTCTCTTTCTATTCTTTTCCCCCGACTCTCTCTTTTCCCCGGCGTCCCTCTTTTCCTTGAGCTCTCTCTTCCCCTTCGTTTCCATCGACTCTCTCTTTTGCCGGGTTTCGCTCTTCTGCATTAACTCTCTTTCTATTCTTTTCCCTCGACTCTCTCTTTTCCCTGGTTTCCCTCTTCTGCATTACCTCTCTCTTTTAGCTCTTTTCCCCTCAAGTGACTCTTTTCCCTGGCGTCCCTCTTTTCCATGAACTCTCTCTTCCCCTTCTTTTCCGTCGACTCTCTCTTTTTCCTGGTTTCCCTCTTCTGCATGAACTGTTTCTCCACCTTCTTTTCCATCGACTCTCTCTTTTCCCTGGTTTCCCTCTTTTTCATGAACTCTCTGTTTCCCTTCTTTTCCCTCGACTCTCTCTTTTCCCTGGCTTCCCTCTTCTGCATGATTTCTCTCGTTCCCTTTTTTTCCCCTCGACTCTCTCTTTTCCCTGGTTTCCCTCTTCTGCATGAACTCTTTCTCCACCTTCTTTTCCATCGACTCTCTCTTTTCCCTGCTTTCCCTCTTCGGCATGATTTTTCTCATTCACTTTTTTTTCCCCTCGACTCTCTCTTTTTCCTGGTTTCCCTCTTCTGCATTACCTCTCTCTTTTAGCTCTTTTCCCCTCAAGTGACTCTTTTCCCTGGCGTCCCTCTTTTCCATGAACTCTCTCTTCCCCTTCTTTTCCCTCGACTCTCTCTTTTTCCTGGTTTCCCTCTTCTGCATGAACTGTTTCTCCACCTTCTTTTCCATCGACTCTCTCTTTTCCCTGGTTTCCCTCTTTTTCATGAACTCTCTGTTTCCCTTCTTTTCCCTCGACTCTCTCTTTTCCCTGGTTTCCCTCTTCTGCATGAACTTTTTCTCCACCTTCTTTTCCCTCGACACTCTCTTTTCCCTGGTTTCCCTCTTCTGCATTACCTGTCTCTTTTAGCTCCTTTCCCCTCGAGTGACTCTTTTCCCTGGCGTCCCTCTTCTGCATTAACTCTCTCTTTCCCTTCTTTTCCCTCGACTCGCTCTTTTCCCCGGCGTCCCTCTTTTCCTTGAGCTCTTTCTTCCCCTTCGTTTCCATCGACTCTCTCTTTTCCCGGGTTTCGCTCTTCTGCATTAACTCTCTCTTTCTATTCTTTTCCCTCGACTCTCTCTTTTTCCTGGTTTCCCTCTTCTGCATGAACTCTTTCTTCACCTTCTTTTCCCTCGACTCTCTCTTTTCCCTGGTTTCCCTCTTCTGCATTACCTCTCTCTTTTAGCTCTTTTCCCCTCAAGTGACTCTTTTCCCTAGCGTCCCTCTATTCCATGAACTCTCTCTTTCTATTCTTTTCCCCCGACTCTCTCTTTTCCCCGGCGTCCCTCTTTTCCTTGAGCTCTCTCTTCCCCTTTTTTTCCCTCGACTCTCTCTTTTCCCGGGTTTCCCTCTTCTGCATTAACTCTCTCTTTCTATTCTTTTCCCTCGACGCTCTCTTTACCCTGGCTTCCCTCTTCTGCATGATTTCTCTCGTTCCCTTTTTTTTCCCCTCGACTCTCTCTTTTCCCTGGTTTCCCTCTTCTGCATGAACTCTTTCTCCACCTTCTTTTCCATCGACTCTCTCTTTTCCCTGCTTTCCCTCTTCGGCATGATTTTTCTCGTTCCCTTTTTTTTCCCCTCGACTCTCTCTTTTCCCTAGTTTCCCTCTTCTGCATTACCTCTCTCTTTTAGCTCTTTTCCCCTCAAGTGACTCTTTTCCCTAGCGTCCCTCTTTTCCATGAACTCTCTCTTTCTATTCTTTTCCCCCGACTCTCTCTTTTCCCCAGCGTCCCTCTTTTCCTTGAGCTCTCTCTTCCCCTTCATTTCCATCGACTCTCTCTTTTGCCGGGTTTCGCTCTTCTGCATTAACTCTCTTTCTATTCTTTTCCCTCGACTCTCTCTTTTCCCTGGTTTCCCTCTTCTGCATTACCTCTCTCTTTTAGCTCTTTTCCCCTCAAGTGACTCTTTTCCCTGGTGTCCCTCTTTTCCATGAACTCTCTCTTCCCCTTCTTTTCCCTCGACTCTCTCTTTTTCCTGGTTTCCCTCTTCTGCATGAACTGTTTCTCCACCTTCTTTTCCATCGACTCTCTCTTTTCCCTGGTTTCCCTCTTTTTCATGAACTCTCTGTTTCCCTTCTTTTCCCTCGACTCTCTCTTTTCCCTGGCTTCCCTCTTCTGCATGAACTCTTTCTCCACCTTCTTTTCCATCGACTCTCTCTTTTCCCTGCTTTCCCTCTTCGGCATGATTTTTCTCGTTCCCTTTTTTTTCCCCTCGACTCTCTCTTTTCCCTAGTTTCCCTCTTCTGCATTAGCTCTCTCTTTTAGCTCTTTTCCCGTCGCATGACTCTTTTCCGTGGCGTCCCTCTTTTCCATGAACTCTCTCTTCCCCTTCTTTTCCCTCGACTCTCTCTTTTTCCTGGTTTCCCTCTTCTGCATGAACTGTTTCTCCACCTTCTTTTCCATCGACTCTCTCTTTTCCCTGGTTTCCCTCTTTTTCATGAACTCTCTGTTTCCCTTCTTTTCCCTCGACTCTCTCTTTTCCCTGGTTTCCCTCTTCTGCATTAACTCTCTCTTTCCATTCTTTTCCCTCGACTCTCTCTTTTCCCTGGTTTCCCTCTTCTGCATTAACTCTCTCTTTCCATTCTTTTCCCTCGACTCTCTCTTTTCCCTGGTTTCCCTCTTCTGCATGAACTTTTTCTCCACCTTCTTTTCCCTCGACACTCTCTTTTCCCTGGTTTCCCTCTTCTGCATTACCTGTCTCTTTTAGCTCCTTTCCCCTCGAGTGACTCTTTTCCCCAGCGTCCCTCTTTTCCATGAACTCTCTCTTTCTATTCTTTTCCCCCGACTCTCTCTTTTCCCCGGCGTCCCTCTTTTCCTTGAGCTCTCTCTTCCCCTTCGTTCCATCGACTCTCTCTTTTGCCGGGTTTCGCTCTTCTGCATTAACTCTCTTTCTATTCTTTTCCCTCGACTCTCTCTTTTCCCTGGTTTCCCTCTTCTGCATTACCTCTCTCTTTTGGCTCTTTTCCCCTCAAGTGACTCTTTTCCCTAGCGTCCCTCTTTTCCATGAACTCTCTCTTTCTATTCTTTTCCCCCGACTCTCTCTTTTCCCCGGCGTCCCTCTTTTCCTTGAGCTCTCTCTTCCCCTTCTTTTCCCTCGACTCTCTCTTTTTCCTGGTTTCCCTCTTCTGCATGAACTGTTTCTCCACCTTCTTTTCCATCGACTCTCTCTTTTCCCTGGTTTCCCTCTTCTGCATGAACTCTTTCTTCACCTTCTATTCCCTCGACTCTCTCTTTTCCCGGGTTTCCCTCTTCTGCATTACCTGTCTCTTTTAGCTCTTTTCCCCTCGAGTGACTCTTTTCCCTGGCGTCCCTCTTCTGCATTAACTCTCTCTTTCCCTTCTTTTCCCTCGACTCGCTCTTTTCCCCGGCGTCCCTCTTTTCCTTGAGCTCTTTCTTCACCTTCTATTCCCTCGACTTTCTCTTTTCCCGGGTTTCGCTCTTCTGCATTAACTCTCTCTTTCTATTCTTTTCCCTCGACTCTCTCTTTTTCCTGGTTTCCCTCTTCTGCATGAACTCTTTCTTCACCTTCTATTCCCTCGACTCTCTCTTTTCCCTGGTTTCCCTCTTCTGCATTACCTCTCTCTTTTAGCTCTTTTCCCCTCAAGTGACTCTTTTCCCTGGCGTCCCTCTTTTCCATGAACTCTCTCTTCCCCTTCTTTTCCCTTGACTCTCTTTTTCCTGGTTTCCCTCTTCTGCATGAACTGTTTCTCCACCTTCTTTTCCATCGACTCTCTCTTTTCCCTGGTTTCCCTCTTTTTCATGAACTCTCTGTTTCCCTTCTTTTCCCTCGACTCTCTCTTTTCCCTGGTTTCCCTCTTATGCATGAACTCTTTCTTCTCCTTCTATTCCCTCGACTCTCTCTTTTCCCTGGTTTCCCTCTTCTGCATTACCTGTCTCTTTTAGCTCTTTTCCCCTCGAGTGACTCTTTTCCCTGGCGTCCCTCTTCTGCATTAACTCTCTCTTTCCCTTCTTTTCCCTCGACTCGCTCTTTTCCCTGGCGTCCCTCTTTTCCTTGAGCTCTCTCTTCCCCTTCATTTCCATCGACTCTCTCTTTTCCCGGGTTTCGCTCTTCTGCATTAACTCTCTCTTTCTATTCTTTTCCCTCGACTCTCTCTTTTTCCTGGTTTCCCTCTTCTGCATGAACTCTTTCTTCACCTTCTATTCCCTCGACTCTCTCTTTTCCCTGGTTTCCCTCTTCTGCATTACCTGTCTCTTTCAGCTCATTTCCCCTCAAGTGACTCTTTTCCGTGGCGTCCCTCTTTTCCATGAACTCTCTCTTTCTATTCTTTTCCCCCGACTCTCTCTTTTCCCCGGCGTCCCTCTTTTCCTTGAGCTCTCTCTTCCCCTTCGTTTCCATCGACTCTCTCTTTTGCCGGGTTTCGCTCTTCTGCATTAACTCTCTTTCTATTCTTTTCCCTCGACTCTCTCTTTTCCCTGGTTTCCCTCTTCTGCATTACCTCTCTCTTTTAGCTCTTTTCCCCTCAAGTGACTCTTTTCCCTGGCGTCCCTCTTTTCCATGAACTCTCTCTTCCCCTTCTTTTCCCTCGACTCTGTCTTTTTCCTGGTTTCCCTCTTCTGCATGAACTGTTTCTCCACCTTCTTTTCCCTCGACTCTCTCTTTTCCCTGGTTTCCCTCTTTTTCATGAACTCTCTGTTTCCCTTCTTTTCCCTCGACTCTCTCTTTTACCTGGCTTCCCTCTTCTGCATGATTTCTCTCGTTCCCTTTTTTTCCCCTCGACTCTCTCTTTTCCCTGGTTTCCCTCTTCTGCATGAACTCTTTCTCCACCTTCTTTTCCATCGACTCTCTCTTTTCCCTGCTTTCCCACTTCGGCATGATTTTTCTCGTTCCCTTTTTTTTCCCCTCGACTCTCTCTTTTCCCTAGTTTCCCTCTTCTGCATTAGCTCTCTCTTTTAGCTCTTTTCCCGTCGCATGACTCCTTTCCGTGGCGTCCCTCTTTTCCATGAACTCTCTCTTCCCCTTCTTTTCCCTCGACTCTCTCTTTTTCCTGGTTTCCCTCTTCTGCATGAACTGTTTCTCAACCTTCTTTTCCATCGACTCTCTCTTTTCCCTGGTTTCCCTCTTTTTCATGAACTCTCTGTTTCCCTTCTTTTCCCTTGACTCTCTCTTTTCCCTGGTTTCCCTCTTCTGCATTACCTGTCTCTTTTAGCTCCTTTCCCCTCGAGTGACTCTTTTCCCTGGCGTCCCTCTTCTGCATTAACTCTCTCTTTCCCTTCTTTTCCCTCGACTCGCTCTTTTCCCCGGCGTCCCTCTTTTCCTTGAGCTCTCTCTTCCCCTTCGTTTCCATCGACTCTCTCTTTTCCCGGGTTTCGCTCTTCTGCATTAACTCTCTCTTTCTATTCTTTTCCCTCGACTCTCTCTTTTTCCTGGTTTCCCTCTTCTGCATGAACTCTTTCTTCACCTTCTTTTCCCTCGACTCTCTCTTTTCCCTGGTTTCCCTCTTCTGCATTACCTCTCTCTTTTAGCTCTTTTCCCCTCAAGTGACTCTTTTCCCTAGCGTCCCTCTTTTCCATGAACTCTCTCTTTCTATTCTTTTCCCCCGACTCTCTCTTTTCCCCGGCGTCCCTCTTTTCCTTGAGCTCTCTCTTCCCCTTTTTTTCCCTCGACTCTCTCTTTTCCCGGGTTTCCCTCTTCTGCATTAACTCTCTCTTTCTATTCTTTTCCCTCGACGCTCTCTTTACCCTGGCTTCCCTCTTCTGCATGATTTCTCTCGTTCCCTTTTTTTCCCCTCGACTCTCTCTTTTCCCTGGTTTCCCTCTTCTGCATGAACTCTTTCTCCACCTTCTTTTCCATCGACTCTCTCTTTTCCCTGCTTTCCCTCTTCTGCATTACCTCTCTCTTTTAGCTCTTTTCCCCTCAAGTGACTCTTTTCCCTAGCGTCCCTCTTTTCCATGAACTCTCTCTTTCTATTCTTTTCCCCCGACTCTCTCTTTTCCCCGGCGTCCCTCTTTTCCTTGAGCTCTCTCTTCCCCTTCGTTCCATCAACTCTCTCTTTTGCCGGGTTTCGCTCTTCTGCATTAACTCTCTTTCTATTCTTTTCCCTCGACTCTCTCTTTTCCCTGGTTTCCCTCTTCTGCATTACCTCTCTCTTTTAGCTCTTTTCCCCTCAAGTGACTCTTTTCCCTAGCGTCCCTCTTTTCCATGAACTCTCTCTTCCCCTTCTTTTCCCTCGACTCTCTCTTTTTCCTGGTTTTCCTCTTCTGCATGAACTGTTTCTCCACCTTCTTTTCCATCGACTCTCTCTTTTCCCTGGTTTCCCTCTATTCCTTGAGCTCTCTCTTCCCCTTCGTTTCCATCGACTCTCTCTTTTCCCTGGCTTCCCTCTTCTGCATGATTTCTCTCGTTCCCTTTTTTTCCCCTCGACTCTCTCTTTTCCCTGGTTTCCCTCTTCTGCATGAACTCTTTCTCCACCTTCTTTTCCATCGACTCTCTCTTTTCCCTGCTTTCCTTCTTCGGCATGATTTTTCTCGTTCCCTTTTTTTTCCCCTCGAGTCTCTCTTTTCCCTAGTTTCCCTCTTCTTCATTACCTCTCTCTTTTAGCTCTTTTCCCGTCGCATGACTCTTTTCCGTGGCGTCCCTCTTTTCCATGAACTCTCTCTTCCCCTTCTTTTCCCTCGACTCTCTCTTTTTCCTGGTTTCCCTCTTCTGCATGAACTGTTTCTCCACCTTCTTTTCCATCGACTCTCTCTTTTCCCTGGTTTCCCTCTTTTTCATGAACTCTCTGTTTCCCTTCTTTTCCCTCGACTCTTTTTCCTGGTTTCCCTCTTCTGCATGAACTCTTTCTTCACCTTCTATTCCCTCGACTCTCTCTTTTCCCGGGTTTCGCTCTTCTGCATTAACTCTCTCTTTCTATTCTTTTCCCTCGACTCTCTCTTTTTCCTGGTTTCCCTCTTCTGCATGAACTCTTTCTTCACCTTCTATTCCCTCGACTCTCTCTTTTCCCTGGTTTCCCTCTTCTGCATTACCTGTCTCTTTCAGCTCATTTCCCCTCAAGTGACTCTTTTCCGTGGCGTCCCTCTTTTCCATGAACTCTCTCTTTCTATTCTTTTCCCCCGACTCTCTCTTTTCCCCGGCGTCCCTCTTTTCCTTGAGCTCTCTCTTCCCCTTCGCTTCCATCGACTCTCTCTTTTGCCGGGTTTCGCTCTTCTGCATTAACTCTCTTTCTATTCTTTTCCCTCGACTCTCTCTTTTCCCTGGTTTCCCTCTTCTGCATTACCTCTCTCTTTTAGCTCTTTTCCCCTCAAGTGACTCTTTTCCCTGGCGTCCCTCTTTTCCATGAACTCTCTCTTCCCCTTCTTTTCCCTCGACTCTGTCTTTTTCCTGGTTTCCCTCTTCTGCATGAACTGTTTCTCCACCTTCTTTTCCCTCGACTCTCTCTTTTCCCTGGTTTCCCTCTTTTTCATGAACTCTCTGTTTCCCTTCTTTTCCCTCGACTCTCTCTTTTACCTGGCTTCCCTCTTCTGCATGATTTCTCTCGTTCCCTTTTTTTCCCCTCGACTCTCTCTTTTCCCTGGTTTCCCTCTTCTGCATGAACTCTTTCTCCACCTTCTTTTCCATCGACTCTCTCTTTTCCCTGCTTTCCCACTTCGGCATGATTTTTCTCGTTCCCTTTTTTTTCCCCTCGACTCTCTCTTTTCCCTAGTTTCCCTCTTCTGCATTAGCTCTCTCTTTTAGCTCTTTTCCCGTCGCATGACTCCTTTCCGTGGCGTCCCTCTTTTCCATGAACTCTCTCTTCCCCTTCTTTTCCCTCGACTCTCTCTTTTTCCTGGTTTCCCTCTTCTGCATGAACTGTTTCTCAACCTTCTTTTCCATCGACTCTCTCTTTTCCCTGGTTTCCCTCTTTTTCATGAACTCTCTGTTTCCCTTCTTTTCCCTTGACTCTCTCTTTTCCCTGGTTTCCCTCTTCTGCATTACCTGTCTCTTTTAGCTCCTTTCCCCTCGAGTGACTCTTTTCCCTGGCGTCCCTCTTCTGCATTAACTCTCTCTTTCCCTTCTTTTCCCTCGACTCGCTCTTTTCCCCGGCGTCCCTCTTTTCCTTGAGCTCTCTCTTCCCCTTCGTTTCCATCGACTCTCTCTTTTCCCGGGTTTCGCTCTTCTGCATTAACTCTCTCTTTCTATTCTTTTCCCTCGACTCTCTCTTTTTCCTGGTTTCCCTCTTCTGCATGAACTCTTTCTTCACCTTCTTTTCCCTCGACTCTCTCTTTTCCCTGGTTTCCCTCTTCTGCATTACCTCTCTCTTTTAGCTCTTTTCCCCTCAAGTGACTCTTTTCCCTAGCGTCCCTCTTTTCCATGAACTCTCTCTTTCTATTCTTTTCCCCCGACTCTCTCTTTTCCCCGGCGTCCCTCTTTTCCTTGAGCTCTCTCTTCCCCTTTTTTTCCCTCGACTCTCTCTTTTCCCGGGTTTCCCTCTTCTGCATTAACTCTCTCTTTCTATTCTTTTCCCTCGACGCTCTCTTTACCCTGGCTTCCCTCTTCTGCATGATTTCTCTCGTTCCCTTTTTTTCCCCTCGACTCTCTCTTTTCCCTGGTTTCCCTCTTCTGCATGAACTCTTTCTCCACCTTCTTTTCCATCGACTCTCTCTTTTCCCTGCTTTCCCTCTTCTGCATTACCTCTCTCTTTTAGCTCTTTTCCCCTCAAGTGACTCTTTTCCCTAGCGTCCCTCTTTTCCATGAACTCTCTCTTTCTATTCTTTTCCCCCGACTCTCTCTTTTCCCCGGCGTCCCTCTTTTCCTTGAGCTCTCTCTTCCCCTTCGTTCCATCAACTCTCTCTTTTGCCGGGTTTCGCTCTTCTGCATTAACTCTCTTTCTATTCTTTTCCCTCGACTCTCTCTTTTCCCTGGTTTCCCTCTTCTGCATTACCTCTCTCTTTTAGCTCTTTTCCCCTCAAGTGACTCTTTTCCCTAGCGTCCCTCTTTTCCATGAACTCTCTCTTCCCCTTCTTTTCCCTCGACTCTCTCTTTTTCCTGGTTTCCCTCTTCTGCATGAACTGTTTCTCCACCTTCTTTTCCATCGACTCTCTCTTTTCCCTGGTTTCCCTCTATTCCTTGAGCTCTCTCTTCCCCTTCGTTTCCATCGACTCTCTCTTTTCCCTGGCTTCCCTCTTCTGCATGATTTCTCTCGTTCCCTTTCTTTCCCCTCGACTCTCTCTTTTCCCTGGTTTCCCTCTTCTGCATGAACTCTTTCTCCACCTTCTTTTCCATCGACTCTCTCTTTTCCCTGCTTTCCTTCTTCGGCATGATTTTTCTCGTTCCCTTTTTTTTCCCCTCGAGTCTCTCTTTTCCCTAGTTTCCCTCTTCTTCATTACCTCTCTCTTTTAGCTCTTTTCCCGTCGCATGACTCTTTTCCGTGGCGTCCCTCTTTTCCATGAACTCTCTCTTCCCCTTCTTTTCCCTCGACTCTCTCTTTTTCCTGGTTTCCCTCTTCTGCATGAACTGTTTCTCCACCTTCTTTTCCATCGACTCTCTCTTTTCCCTGGTTTCCCTCTTTTTCATGAACTCTCTGTTTCCCTTCTTTTCCCTCGACTCTTTTTCCTGGTTTCCCTCTTCTGCATGAACTCTTTCTTCACCTTCTATTCCCTCGACTCTCTCTTTTCCCGGGTTTCGCTCTTCTGCATTAACTCTCTCTTTCTATTCTTTTCCCTCGACTCTCTCTTTTCCCGGGTTTCCCTCTTCTGCATGAACTCTTTCTTCACCTTCTATTCCCTCGACTCTCTCTTTTCCCTGGTTTCCCTCTTCTGCATTACCTCTCTCTTTTAGCTCTTTTCCCCTCAAGTGACTCTTTTCCCTGGCGTCCCTCTTTTCCATGAACTCTCTATTCCCCTTCTTTTCCCTCGACTCTCTCTTTTTCCTGGTTTCCCTCTTCTGCATGAACTGTTTCTCCACCTTCTTTTCCATCGACTCTCTCTTTTCCCTGGTTTCCCTCTTTTTCATGAACTCTCTGTTTCCCTTCTTTTCCCTCGACTCTCTCTTTTCCCTGGTTTCCCTCTTCTGCATGAACTTTTTCTCCACCTTCTTTTCCCTCGACACTCTCTTTTCCCTGGTTTCCCTCTTCTGCATTACCTGTCTCTTTTAGCTCCTTTCCCCTCGAGTGACTCTTTTCCCTGGCGTCCCTCTTCTGCATTAACTCTCTCTTTCCCTTCTTTTCCCTCGACTCGCTCTTTTCCCCGGCGTCCCTCTTTTCCTTGAGCTCTCTCTTCCCCTTCGTTTCCATCGACTCTCTCTTTTCCCGGGTTTCGCTCTTCTGCATTAACTCTCTCTTTCTATTCTTTTCCCTCGACTCTCTCTTTTTCCTGGTTTCCCTCTTCTGCATGAACTCTTTCTTCACCTTCTTTTCCCTCGACTCTCTCTTTTCCCTGGTTTCCCTCTTCTGCATTACCTCTCTCTTTTAGCTCTTTTCCCCTCAAGTGACTCTTTTCCCTAGCGTCCCTCTTTTCCATGAACTCTCTCTTTCTATTCTTTTCCCCCGACTCTCTCTTTTCCCCGGTGTCCCTCTTTTCCTTGAGCTCTCTCTTCCCCTTTTTTTTCCTCGACTCTCTCTTTTCCCGGGTTTCCCTCTTCTGCATTAACTCTCTCTTTCTATTCTTTTCCCTCGACGCTCTCTTTACCCTGGCTTCCCTCTTCTGCATGATTTCTCTCGTTCCCTTTTTTTTCCCCTCGACTCTCTCTTTTCCCTGGTTTCCCTCTTCTGCATGAACTCTTTCTCCACCTTCTTTTCCATCGACTCTCTCTTTTCCCTGCTTTCCCTCTTCGGCATGATTTTTCTCGTTCCCTTTTTTTTCCCCTCGACTCTCTCTTTTCCCTAGTTTCCCTCTTCTGCATTACCTCTCTCTTTTAGCTCTTTTCCCCTCAAGTGACTCTTTTCCCTAGCGTCCCTCTTTTCCATGAACTCTCTCTTTCTATTCTTTTCCCCCGACTCTCTCTTTTCCCCGGCGTCCCTCTTTTCCTTGAGCTCTCTCTTCCCCTTCGTTTCCATCGACTCTCTCTTTTGCCGGGTTTCGCTCTTCTGCATTAACTCTCTTTCTATTCTTTTCCCTCGACTCTCTCTTTTCCCTGGTTTCCCTCTTCTGCATTACCTCTCTCTTTTAGCTCTTTTCCCCTCAAGTGACTCTTTTCCCTGGCGTCCCTCTTTTCCATGAACTCTCTCTTCCCCTTCTTTTCCGTCGACTCTCTCTTTTTCCTGGTTTCCCTCTTCTGCATGAACTGTTTCTCCACCTTCTTTTCCATCGACTCTCTCTTTTCCCTGGTTTCCCTCTTTTTCATGAACTCTCTGTTTCCCTTCTTTTCCCTCGACTCTCTCTTTTCCCTGGCTTCCCTCTTCTGCATGATTTCTCTCGTTCCCTTTTTTTCCCCTCGACTCTCTCTTTTCCCTGGTTTCCCTCTTCTGCATGAACTCTTTCTCCACCTTCTTTTCCATCGACTCTCTCTTTTCCCTGCTTTCCCTCTTCGGCATGATTTTTCTCATTCACTTTTTTTTCCCCTCGACTCTCTCTTTTTCCTGGTTTCCCTCTTCTGCATTACCTCTCTCTTTTAGCTCTTTTCCCCTCAAGTGACTCTTTTCCCTGGCGTCCCTCTTTTCCATGAACTCTCTGTTTCCCTTCTTTTCCCTCGACTCTCTCTTTTCCCTGGTTTCCCTCTTCTGCATGAACTTTTTCTCCACCTTCTTTTCCCTCGACACTCTCTTTTCCCTGGTTTCCCTCTTCTGCATTACCTGTCTCTTTTAGCTCCTTTCCCCTCGAGTGACTCTTTTCCCTGGCGTCCCTCTTCTGCATTAACTCTCTCTTTCCCTTCTTTTCCCTCGACTCGCTCTTTTCCCCGGCGTCCCTCTTTTCCTTGAGCTCTTTCTTCCCCTTCGTTTCCATCGACTCTCTCTTTTCCCGGGTTTCGCTCTTCTGCATTAACTCTCTCTTTCTATTCTTTTCCCTCGACTCTCTCTTTTTCCTGGTTTCCCTCTTCTGCATGAACTCTTTCTTCACCTTCTTTTCCCTCGACTCTCTCTTTTCCCTGGTTTCCCTCTTCTGCATTACCTCTCTCTTTTAGCTCTTTTCCCCTCAAGTGACTCTTTTCCCTAGCGTCCCTCTATTCCATGAACTCTCTCTTTCTATTCTTTTCCCCCGACTCTCTCTTTTCCCCGGCGTCCCTCTTTTCCTTGAGCTCTCTCTTCCCCTTTTTTTCCCTCGACTCTCTCTTTTCCCGGGTTTCCCTCTTCTGCATTAACTCTCTCTTTCTATTCTTTTCCCTCGACGCTCTCTTTACCCTGGCTTCCCTCTTCTGCATGATTTCTCTCGTTCCCTTTTTTTTCCCCTCGACTCTCTCTTTTCCCTGGTTTCCCTCTTCTGCATGAACTCTTTCTCCACCTTCTTTTCCATCGACTCTCTCTTTTCCCTGCTTTCCCTCTTCGGCATGATTTTTCTCGTTCCCTTTTTTTTCCCCTCGACTCTCTCTTTTCCCTAGTTTCCCTCTTCTGCATTACCTCTCTCTTTTAGCTCTTTTCCCCTCAAGTGACTCTTTTCCCTAGCGTCCCTCTTTTCCATGAACTCTCTCTTTCTATTCTTTTCCCCCGACTCTCTCTTTTCCCCAGCGTCCCTCTTTTCCTTGAGCTCTCTCTTCCCCTTCATTTCCATCGACTCTCTCTTTTGCCGGGTTTCGCTCTTCTGCATTAACTCTCTTTCTATTCTTTTCCCTCGACTCTCTCTTTTCCCTGGTTTCCCTCTTCTGCATTACCTCTCTCTTTTAGCTCTTTTCCCCTCAAGTGACTCTTTTCCCTGGTGTCCCTCTTTTCCATGAACTCTCTCTTCCCCTTCTTTTCCCTCGACTCTCTCTTTTTCCTGGTTTCCCTCTTCTGCATGAACTGTTTCTCCACCTTCTTTTCCATCGACTCTCTCTTTTCCCTGGTTTCCCTCTTTTTCATGAACTCTCTGTTTCCCTTCTTTTCCCTCGACTCTTTTTCCTGGTTTCCCTCTTCTGCATGAACTCTTTCTTCACCTTCTATTCCCTCGACTCTCTCTTTTCCCGGGTTTCGCTCTTCTGCATTAACTCTCTCTTTCTATTCTTTTCCCTCGACTCTCTCTTTTTCCTGGTTTCCCTCTTCTGCATGAACTCTTTCTTCACCTTCTATTCCCTCGACTCTCTCTTTTCCCTGGTTTCCCTCTTCTGCATTACCTGTCTCTTTCAGCTCATTTCCCCTCAAGTGACTCTTTTCCGTGGCGTCCCTCTTTTCCATGAACTCTCTCTTTCTATTCTTTTCCCCCGACTCTCTCTTTTCCCCGGCGTCCCTCTTTTCCTTGAGCTCTCTCTTCCCCTTCGCTTCCATCGACTCTCTCTTTTGCCGGGTTTCGCTCTTCTGCATTAACTCTCTTTCTATTCTTTTCCCTCGACTCTCTCTTTTCCCTGGTTTCCCTCTTCTGCATTACCTCTCTCTTTTAGCTCTTTTCCCCTCAAGTGACTCTTTTCCCTGGCGTCCCTCTTTTCCATGAACTCTCTCTTCCCCTTCTTTTCCCTCGACTCTGTCTTTTTCCTGGTTTCCCTCTTCTGCATGAACTGTTTCTCCACCTTCTTTTCCCTCGACTCTCTCTTTTCCCTGGTTTCCCTCTTTTTCATGAACTCTCTGTTTCCCTTCTTTTCCCTCGACTCTCTCTTTTACCTGGCTTCCCTCTTCTGCATGATTTCTCTCGTTCCCTTTTTTTCCCCTCGACTCTCTCTTTTCCCTGGTTTCCCTCTTCTGCATGAACTCTTTCTCCACCTTCTTTTCCATCGACTCTCTCTTTTCCCTGCTTTCCCACTTCGGCATGATTTTTCTCGTTCCCTTTTTTTTCCCCTCGACTCTCTCTTTTCCCTAGTTTCCCTCTTCTGCATTAGCTCTCTCTTTTAGCTCTTTTCCCGTCGCATGACTCCTTTCCGTGGCGTCCCTCTTTTCCATGAACTCTCTCTTCCCCTTCTTTTCCCTCGACTCTCTCTTTTTCCTGGTTTCCCTCTTCTGCATGAACTGTTTCTCAACCTTCTTTTCCATCGACTCTCTCTTTTCCCTGGTTTCCCTCTTTTTCATGAACTCTCTGTTTCCCTTCTTTTCCCTTGACTCTCTCTTTTCCCTGGTTTCCCTCTTCTGCATTACCTGTCTCTTTTAGCTCCTTTCCCCTCGAGTGACTCTTTTCCCTGGCGTCCCTCTTCTGCATTAACTCTCTCTTTCCCTTCTTTTCCCTCGACTCGCTCTTTTCCCCGGCGTCCCTCTTTTCCTTGAGCTCTCTCTTCCCCTTCGTTTCCATCGACTCTCTCTTTTCCCGGGTTTCGCTCTTCTGCATTAACTCTCTCTTTCTATTCTTTTCCCTCGACTCTCTCTTTTTCCTGGTTTCCCTCTTCTGCATGAACTCTTTCTTCACCTTCTTTTCCCTCGACTCTCTCTTTTCCCTGGTTTCCCTCTTCTGCATTACCTCTCTCTTTTAGCTCTTTTCCCCTCAAGTGACTCTTTTCCCTAGCGTCCCTCTTTTCCATGAACTCTCTCTTTCTATTCTTTTCCCCCGACTCTCTCTTTTCCCCGGCGTCCCTCTTTTCCTTGAGCTCTCTCTTCCCCTTTTTTTCCCTCGACTCTCTCTTTTCCCGGGTTTCCCTCTTCTGCATTAACTCTCTCTTTCTATTCTTTTCCCTCGACGCTCTCTTTACCCTGGCTTCCCTCTTCTGCATGATTTCTCTCGTTCCCTTTTTTTCCCCTCGACTCTCTCTTTTCCCTGGTTTCCCTCTTCTGCATGAACTCTTTCTCCACCTTCTTTTCCATCGACTCTCTCTTTTCCCTGCTTTCCCTCTTCTGCATTACCTCTCTCTTTTAGCTCTTTTCCCCTCAAGTGACTCTTTTCCCTAGCGTCCCTCTTTTCCATGAACTCTCTCTTTCTATTCTTTTCCCCCGACTCTCTCTTTTCCCCGGCGTCCCTCTTTTCCTTGAGCTCTCTCTTCCCCTTCGTTCCATCAACTCTCTCTTTTGCCGGGTTTCGCTCTTCTGCATTAACTCTCTTTCTATTCTTTTCCCTCGACTCTCTCTTTTCCCTGGTTTCCCTCTTCTGCATTACCTCTCTCTTTTAGCTCTTTTCCCCTCAAGTGACTCTTTTCCCTAGCGTCCCTCTTTTCCATGAACTCTCTCTTCCCCTTCTTTTCCCTCGACTCTCTCTTTTTCCTGGTTTCCCTCTTCTGCATGAACTGTTTCTCCACCTTCTTTTCCATCGACTCTCTCTTTTCCCTGGTTTCCCTCTATTCCTTGAGCTCTCTCTTCCCCTTCGTTTCCATCGACTCTCTCTTTTCCCTGGCTTCCCTCTTCTGCATGATTTCTCTCGTTCCCTTTCTTTCCCCTCGACTCTCTCTTTTCCCTGGTTTCCCTCTTCTGCATGAACTCTTTCTCCACCTTCTTTTCCATCGACTCTCTCTTTTCCCTGCTTTCCTTCTTCGGCATGATTTTTCTCGTTCCCTTTTTTTTCCCCTCGAGTCTCTCTTTTCCCTAGTTTCCCTCTTCTTCATTACCTCTCTCTTTTAGCTCTTTTCCCGTCGCATGACTCTTTTCCGTGGCGTCCCTCTTTTCCATGAACTCTCTCTTCCCCTTCTTTTCCCTCGACTCTCTCTTTTTCCTGGTTTCCCTCTTCTGCATGAACTGTTTCTCCACCTTCTTTTCCATCGACTCTCTCTTTTCCCTGGTTTCCCTCTTTTTCATGAACTCTCTGTTTCCCTTCTTTTCCCTCGACTCTTTTTCCTGGTTTCCCTCTTCTGCATGAACTCTTTCTTCACCTTCTATTCCCTCGACTCTCTCTTTTCCCGGGTTTCGCTCTTCTGCATTAACTCTCTCTTTCTATTCTTTTCCCTCGACTCTCTCTTTTCCCGGGTTTCCCTCTTCTGCATGAACTCTTTCTTCACCTTCTATTCCCTCGACTCTCTCTTTTCCCTGGTTTCCCTCTTCTGCATTACCTCTCTCTTTTAGCTCTTTTCCCCTCAAGTGACTCTTTTCCCTGGCGTCCCTCTTTTCCATGAACTCTCTATTCCCCTTCTTTTCCCTCGACTCTCTCTTTTTCCTGGTTTCCCTCTTCTGCATGAACTGTTTCTCCACCTTCTTTTCCATCGACTCTCTCTTTTCCCTGGTTTCCCTCTTTTTCATGAACTCTCTGTTTCCCTTCTTTTCCCTCGACTCTCTCTTTTCCCTGGTTTCCCTCTTCTGCATGAACTTTTTCTCCACCTTCTTTTCCCTCGACACTCTCTTTTCCCTGGTTTCCCTCTTCTGCATTACCTGTCTCTTTTAGCTCCTTTCCCCTCGAGTGACTCTTTTCCCTGGCGTCCCTCTTCTGCATTAACTCTCTCTTTCCCTTCTTTTCCCTCGACTCGCTCTTTTCCCCGGCGTCCCTCTTTTCCTTGAGCTCTCTCTTCCCCTTCGTTTCCATCGACTCTCTCTTTTCCCGGGTTTCGCTCTTCTGCATTAACTCTCTCTTTCTATTCTTTTCCCTCGACTCTCTCTTTTTCCTGGTTTCCCTCTTCTGCATGAACTCTTTCTTCACCTTCTTTTCCCTCGACTCTCTCTTTTCCCTGGTTTCCCTCTTCTGCATTACCTCTCTCTTTTAGCTCTTTTCCCCTCAAGTGACTCTTTTCCCTAGCGTCCCTCTTTTCCATGAACTCTCTCTTTCTATTCTTTTCCCCCGACTCTCTCTTTTCCCCGGTGTCCCTCTTTTCCTTGAGCTCTCTCTTCCCCTTTTTTTTCCTCGACTCTCTCTTTTCCCGGGTTTCCCTCTTCTGCATTAACTCTCTCTTTCTATTCTTTTCCCTCGACGCTCTCTTTACCCTGGCTTCCCTCTTCTGCATGATTTCTCTCGTTCCCTTTTTTTTCCCCTCGACTCTCTCTTTTCCCTGGTTTCCCTCTTCTGCATGAACTCTTTCTCCACCTTCTTTTCCATCGACTCTCTCTTTTCCCTGCTTTCCCTCTTCGGCATGATTTTTCTCGTTCCCTTTTTTTTCCCCTCGACTCTCTCTTTTCCCTAGTTTCCCTCTTCTGCATTACCTCTCTCTTTTAGCTCTTTTCCCCTCAAGTGACTCTTTTCCCTAGCGTCCCTCTTTTCCATGAACTCTCTCTTTCTATTCTTTTCCCCCGACTCTCTCTTTTCCCCGGCGTCCCTCTTTTCCTTGAGCTCTCTCTTCCCCTTCGTTTCCATCGACTCTCTCTTTTGCCGGGTTTCGCTCTTCTGCATTAACTCTCTTTCTATTCTTTTCCCTCGACTCTCTCTTTTCCCTGGTTTCCCTCTTCTGCATTACCTCTCTCTTTTAGCTCTTTTCCCCTCAAGTGACTCTTTTCCCTGGCGTCCCTCTTTTCCATGAACTCTCTCTTCCCCTTCTTTTCCGTCGACTCTCTCTTTTTCCTGGTTTCCCTCTTCTGCATGAACTGTTTCTCCACCTTCTTTTCCATCGACTCTCTCTTTTCCCTGGTTTCCCTCTTTTTCATGAACTCTCTGTTTCCCTTCTTTTCCCTCGACTCTCTCTTTTCCCTGGCTTCCCTCTTCTGCATGATTTCTCTCGTTCCCTTTTTTTCCCCTCGACTCTCTCTTTTCCCTGGTTTCCCTCTTCTGCATGAACTCTTTCTCCACCTTCTTTTCCATCGACTCTCTCTTTTCCCTGCTTTCCCTCTTCGGCATGATTTTTCTCATTCACTTTTTTTTCCCCTCGACTCTCTCTTTTTCCTGGTTTCCCTCTTCTGCATTACCTCTCTCTTTTAGCTCTTTTCCCCTCAAGTGACTCTTTTCCCTGGCGTCCCTCTTTTCCATGAACTCTCTCTTCCCCTTCTTTTCCCTCGACTCTCTCTTTTTCCTGGTTTCCCTCTTCTGCATGAACTGTTTCTCCACCTTCTTTTCCATCGACTCTCTCTTTTCCCTGGTTTCCCTCTTTTTCATGAACTCTCTGTTTCCCTTCTTTTCCCTCGACTCTCTCTTTTCCCTGGTTTCCCTCTTCTGCATGAACTTTTTCTCCACCTTCTTTTCCCTCGACACTCTCTTTTCCCTGGTTTCCCTCTTCTGCATTACCTGTCTCTTTTAGCTCCTTTCCCCTCGAGTGACTCTTTTCCCTGGCGTCCCTCTTCTGCATTAACTCTCTCTTTCCCTTCTTTTCCCTCGACTCGCTCTTTTCCCCGGCGTCCCTCTTTTCCTTGAGCTCTTTCTTCCCCTTCGTTTCCATCGACTCTCTCTTTTCCCGGGTTTCGCTCTTCTGCATTAACTCTCTCTTTCTATTCTTTTCCCTCGACTCTCTCTTTTTCCTGGTTTCCCTCTTCTGCATGAACTCTTTCTTCACCTTCTTTTCCCTCGACTCTCTCTTTTCCCTGGTTTCCCTCTTCTGCATTACCTCTCTCTTTTAGCTCTTTTCCCCTCAAGTGACTCTTTTCCCTAGCGTCCCTCTATTCCATGAACTCTCTCTTTCTATTCTTTTCCCCCGACTCTCTCTTTTCCCCGGCGTCCCTCTTTTCCTTGAGCTCTCTCTTCCCCTTTTTTTCCCTCGACTCTCTCTTTTCCCGGGTTTCCCTCTTCTGCATTAACTCTCTCTTTCTATTCTTTTCCCTCGACGCTCTCTTTACCCTGGCTTCCCTCTTCTGCATGATTTCTCTCGTTCCCTTTTTTTTCCCCTCGACTCTCTCTTTTCCCTGGTTTCCCTCTTCTGCATGAACTCTTTCTCCACCTTCTTTTCCATCGACTCTCTCTTTTCCCTGCTTTCCCTCTTCGGCATGATTTTTCTCGTTCCCTTTTTTTTCCCCTCGACTCTCTCTTTTCCCTAGTTTCCCTCTTCTGCATTACCTCTCTCTTTTAGCTCTTTTCCCCTCAAGTGACTCTTTTCCCTAGCGTCCCTCTTTTCCATGAACTCTCTCTTTCTATTCTTTTCCCCCGACTCTCTCTTTTCCCCAGCGTCCCTCTTTTCCTTGAGCTCTCTCTTCCCCTTCATTTCCATCGACTCTCTCTTTTGCCGGGTTTCGCTCTTCTGCATTAACTCTCTTTCTATTCTTTTCCCTCGACTCTCTCTTTTCCCTGGTTTCCCTCTTCTGCATTACCTCTCTCTTTTAGCTCTTTTCCCCTCAAGTGACTCTTTTCCCTGGTGTCCCTCTTTTCCATGAACTCTCTCTTCCCCTTCTTTTCCCTCGACTCTCTCTTTTTCCTGGTTTCCCTCTTCTGCATGAACTGTTTCTCCACCTTCTTTTCCATCGACTCTCTCTTTTCCCTGGTTTCCCTCTTTTTCATGAACTCTCTGTTTCCCTTCTTTTCCCTCGACTCTCTCTTTTCCCTGGCTTCCCTCTTCTGCATGATTTCTCTCGTTCCCTTTTTTCCCCCTCGACTCTCTCTTTTCCCTGGTTTCCCTCTTCTGCATGAACTCTTTCTCCACCTTCTTTTCCATCGACTCTCTCTTTTCCCTGCTTTCCCTCTTCGGCATGATTTTTCTCGTTCCCTTTTTTTTCCCCTCGACTCTCTCTTTTCCCTAGTTTCCCTCTTCTGCATTAGCTCTCTCTTTTAGCTCTTTTCCCGTCGCATGACTCTTTTCCGTGGCGTCCCTCTTTTCCATGAACTCTCTCTTCCCCTTCTTTTCCCTCGACTCTCTCTTTTTCCTGGTTTCCCTCTTCTGCATGAACTGTTTCTCCACCTTCTTTTCCATCGACTCTCTCTTTTCCCTGGTTTCCCTCTTTTTCATGAACTCTCTGTTTCCCTTCTTTTCCCTCGACTCTCTCTTTTCCCTGGTTTCCCTCTTCTGCATTAACTCTCTCTTTCCATTCTTTTCCCTCGACTCTCTCTTTTCCCTGGTTTCCCTCTTCTGCATTAACTCTCTCTTTCCATTCTTTTCCCTCGACTCTCTCTTTTCCCTGGTTTCCCTCTTCTGCATGAACTTTTTCTCCACCTTCTTTTCCCTCGACACTCTGTTTTCCCTGGTTTCCCTCTTCTGCATTACCTGTCTCTTTTAGCTCCTTTCCCCTCGAGTGACTCTTTTCCCCAGCGTCCCTCTTTTCCATGAACTCTCTCTTTCTATTCTTTTCCCCCGACTCTCTCTTTTCCCCGGCGTCCCTCTTTTCCTTGAGCTCTCTCTTCCCCTTCGTTCCATCGACTCTCTCTTTTGCCGGGTTTCGCTCTTCTGCATTAACTCTCTTTCTATTCTTTTCCCTCGACTCTCTCTTTTCCCTGGTTTCCCTCTTCTGCATTACCTCTCTCTTTTGGCTCTTTTCCCCTCAAGTGACTCTTTTCCCTAGCGTCCCTCTTTTCCATGAACTCTCTCTTTCTATTCTTTTCCCCCGACTCTCTCTTTTCCCCGGCGTCCCTCTTTTCCTTGAGCTCTCTCTTCCCCTTCGTTTCCATCGACTCTCTCTTTTCCCGGGTTTCGCTCTTCTGCATTAACTCTCTTTCTATTCTTTTCCCTCGACTCTCTCTTTTCCCTGGTTTCCCTCTTCTGCATTACCTCTCTCTTTTAGCTCTTTTCCCCTCAAGTGACTCTTTTCCCTAGCGTCCCTCTTTTCCATGAACTCTCTCTTTCTATTCTTTTCCCCCGACTCTCTCTTTTCCCCGGCGTCCCTCTTTTCCTTGAGCTCTCTCTTCCCCTTTTTTTCCCTCGACTCTCTCTTTTCCCGGGTTTCCCTCTTCTGCATTAACTCTCTCTTTCTATTCTTTTCCCTCGACGCTCTCTTTACCCTGGCTTCCCTCTTCTGCATGATTTCTCTCGTTCCCTTTTTTTCCCCTCGACTCTCTCTTTTCCCTGGTTTCCCTCTTCTGCATGAACTCTTTCTCCACCTTCTTTTCCATCGACTCTCTCTTTTCCCTGCTTTCCCTCTTCTGCATTACCTCTCTCTTTTAGCTCTTTTCCCCTCAAGTGACTCTTTTCCCTAGCGTCCCTCTTTTCCATGAACTCTCTCTTTCTATTCTTTTCCCCCGACTCTCTCTTTTCCCCGGCGTCCCTCTTTTCCTTGAGCTCTCTCTTCCCCTTCGTTCCATCAACTCTATCTTTTGCCGGGTTTCGCTCTTCTGCATTAACTCTCTTTCTATTCTTTTCCCTCGACTCTCTCTTTTCCCTGGTTTCCCTCTTCTGCATTACCTCTCTCTTTTAGCTCTTTTCCCCTCAAGTGACTCTTTTCCCTAGCGTCCCTCTTTTCCATGAACTCTCTCTTCCCCTTCTTTTCCCTCGACTCTCTCTTTTTCCTGGTTTCCCTCTTCTGCATGAACTGTTTCTCCACCTTCTTTTTCATCGACTCTCTCTTTTCCCTGGTTTCCCTCTTTTCCTTGAGCTCTCTCTTCCCCTTCGTTTCCATCGACTCTCTCTTTTCCCTGGCTTCCCTCTTCTGCATGATTTCTCTCGTTCCCTTTTTTTCCCCTCGACTCTCTCTTTTCCCTGGTTTCCCTCTTCTGCATGAACTCTTTCTCCACCTTCTTTTCCATCGACTCTCTCTTTTCCCTGCTTTCCTTCTTCGGCATGATTTTTCTCGTTCCCTTTTTTTTCCCCTCGAGTCTCTCTTTTCCCTGGTTTCCCTCTTCTGCATTAACTCTCTCTTTCTATTCTTTTCCCTCGACTCTCTCTTTTCCCGGGTTTCCCTCTTCTGCATGAACTCTTTCTTCACCTTCTATTCCCTCGACTCTCTCTTTTCCCTGGTTTCCCTCTTCTGCATTACCTCTCTCTTTTAGCTCTTTTCCCCTCAAGTGACTCTTTTCCCTGGCGTCCCTCTTTTCCATGAACTCTCTCTTCCCCTTCTTTTCCCTCGACTCTCTCTTTTTCCTGGTTTCCCTCTTCTGCATGAACTGTTTCTCCACCTTCTTTTCCCTCGACACTCTCTTTTCCCTGGTTTCCCTCTTCTGCATTACCTGTCTCTTTTAGCTCCTTTCCCCTCGAGTGACTCTTTTCCCTGGCGTCCCTCTTCTGCATTAACTCTCTCTTTCCCTTCTTTTCCCTCGACTCGCTCTTTTCCCCGGCGTCCCTCTTTTCCTTGAGCTCTCTCTTCCCCTTCGTTTCCATCGACTCTCTCTTTTCCCGGGTTTCGCTCTTCTGCATTAACTCTCTCTTTCTATTCTTTTCCCTCGACTCTCTCTTTTTCCTGGTTTCCCTCTTCTGCATGAACTCTTTCTTCACCTTCTTTTCCCTCGACTCTCTCTTTTCCCTGGTTTCCCTCTTCTGCATTACCTCTCTCTTTTAGCTCTTTTCCCCTCAAGTGACTCTTTTCCCTAGCGTCCCTCTTTTCCATGAACTCTCTCTTTCTATTCTTTTCCCCCGACTCTCTCTTTTCCCCGGCGTCCCTCTTTTCCTTGAGCTCTCTCTTCCCCTTTTTTTCCCTCGACTCTCTCTTTTCCCGGGTTTCCCTCTTCTGCATTAACTCTCTCTTTCTATTCTTTTCCCTCGACGCTCTCTTTACCCTGGCTTCCCTCTTCTGCATGAACTCTTTCTCCACCTTCTTTTCCATCGACTCTCTCTTTTCCCTGCTTTCCCTCTTCGGCATGATTTTTCTCATTCACTTTTTTTTCCCCTCGACTCTCTCTTTTTCCTGGTTTCCCTCTTCTGCATTACCTCTCTCTTTTAGCTCTTTTCCCCTCAAGTGACTCTTTTCCCCGGCGTCCCTCTTTTCCTTGAGCTCTCTCTTCCCCTTCGTTCCATCGACTCTCTCTTTTGCCGGGTTTCGCTCTTCTGCATTAACTCTCTTTCTATTCTTTTCCCTCGACTCTCTCTTTTCCCTGGTTTCCCTCTTCTGCATTACCTCTCTCTTTTAGCTCTTTTCCCCTCAAGTGACTCTTTTCCCTGGCGTCCCTCTTTTCCATGAACTCTCTCTTCCCCTTCTTTTCCCTCGACTCTCTCTTTTCCCTGGCTTCCCTCTTCTGCATGATTTCTCTCGTTCCCTTTTTTTCCCCTCGACTCTCTCTTTTCCCTGGTTTCCCTCTTCTGCATGAACTCTTTCTCCACCTTCTTTTCCATCGACTCTCTCTTTTCCCTGCTTTCCCTCTTCTGCATTACCTCTCTCTTTTAGCTCTTTTCCCCTCAAGTGACTCTTTTCCCTAGCGTCCCTCTTTTCCATGAACTCTCTCTTTCTATTCTTTTCCCCCGACTCTCTCTTTTCCCCGGCGTCCCTCTTTTCCTTGAGCTCTCTCTTCCCCTTCGTTCCATCAACTCTCTCTTTTGCCGGGTTTCGCTCTTCTGCATTAACTCTCTTTCTATTCTTTTCCCTCGACTCTCTCTTTTCCCTGGTTTCCCTCTTCTGCATTACCTCTCTCTTTTAGCTCTTTTCCCCTCAAGTGACTCTTTTCCCTAGCGTCCCTCTTTTCCATGAACTCTCTCTTCCCCTTCTTTTCCCTCGACTCTCTCTTTTTCCTGGTTTCCCTCTTCTGCATGAACTGTTTCTCCACCTTCTTTTCCATCGACTCTCTCTTTTCCCTGGTTTCCCTCTATTCCTTGAGCTCTCTCTTCCCCTTCGTTTCCATCGACTCTCTCTTTTCCCTGGCTTCCCTCTTCTGCATGATTTCTCTCGTTCCCTTTTTTTCCCCTCGACTCTCTCTTTTCCCTGGTTTCCCTCTTCTGCATGAACTCTTTCTCCACCTTCTTTTCCATCGACTCTCTCTTTTCCCTGCTTTCCTTCTTCGGCATGATTTTTCTCGTTCCCTTTTTTTTCCCCTCGAGTCTCTCTTTTCCCTAGTTTCCCTCTTCTTCATTACCTCTCTCTTTTAGCTCTTTTCCCGTCGCATGACTCTTTTCCGTGGCGTCCCTCTTTTCCATGAACTCTCTCTTCCCCTTCTTTTCCCTCGACTCTCTCTTTTTCCTGGTTTCCCTCTTCTGCATGAACTGTTTCTCCACCTTCTTTTCCATCGACTCTCTCTTTTCCCGGGTTTCGCTCTTCTGCATTAACTCTCTCTTTCTATTCTTTTCCCTCGACTCTCTCTTTTTCCTGGTTTCCCTCTTCTGCATGAACTCTTTCTTCACCTTCTATTCCCTCGACTCTCTCTTTTCCCGGGTTTCGCTCTTCTGCATTAACTCTCTCTTTCTATTCTTTTCCCTCGACTCTCTCTTTTCCCGGGTTTCCCTCTTCTGCATGAACTCTTTCTTCACCTTCTATTCCCTCGACTCTCTCTTTTCCCTGGTTTCCCTCTTCTGCATTACCTCTCTCTTTTAGCTCTTTTCCCCTCAAGTGACTCTTTTCCCTGGCGTCCCTCTTTTCCATGAACTCTCTATTCCCCTTCTTTTCCCTCGACTCTCTCTTTTTCCTGGTTTCCCTCTTCTGCATGAACTGTTTCTCCACCTTCTTTTCCATCGACTCTCTCTTTTCCCTGGTTTCCCTCTTTTTCATGAACTCTCTGTTTCCCTTCTTTTCCCTCGACTCTCTCTTTTCCCTGGTTTCCCTATTCTGCATGAACTTTTTCTCCACCTTCTTTTCCCTCGACACTCTCTTTTCCCTGGTTTCCCTCTTCTGCATTACCTGTCTCTTTTAGCTCCTTTCCCCTCGAGTGACTCTTTTCCCTGGCGTCCCTCTTCTGCATTAACTCTCTCTTTCCCTTCTTTTCCCTCGACTCGCTCTTTTCCCCGGCGTCCCTCTTTTCCTTGAGCTCTCTCTTCCCCTTCGTTTCCATCGACTCTCTCTTTTCCCGGGTTTCGCTCTTCTGCATTAACTCTCTCTTTCTATTCTTTTCCCTCGACTCTCTCTTTTTCCTGGTTTCCCTCTTCTGCATGAACTCTTTCTTCACCTTCTTTTCCCTCGACTCTCTCTTTTCCCTGGTTTCCCTCTTCTGCATTACCTCTCTCTTTTAGCTCTTTTCCCCTCAAGTGACTCTTTTCCCTAGCGTCCCTCTTTTCCATGAACTCTCTCTTTCTATTCTTTTCCCCCGACTCTCTCTTTTCCCCGGTGTCCCTCTTTTCCTTGAGCTCTCTCTTCCCCTTTTTTTTCCTCGACTCTCTCTTTTCCCGGGTTTCCCTCTTCTGCATTAACTCTCTCTTTCTATTCTTTTCCCTCGACGCTCTCTTTACCCTGGCTTCCCTCTTCTGCATGATTTCTCTCGTTCCCTTTTTTTTCCCCTCGACTCTCTCTTTTCCCTGGTTTCCCTCTTCTGCATGAACTCTTTCTCCACCTTCTTTTCCATCGACTCTCTCTTTTCCCTGCTTTCCCTCTTCGGCATGATTTTTCTCGTTCCCTTTTTTTTCCCCTCGACTCTCTCTTTTCCCTAGTTTCCCTCTTCTGCATTACCTCTCTCTTTTAGCTCTTTTCCCCTCAAGTGACTCTTTTCCCTAGCGTCCCTCTTTTCCATGAACTCTCTCTTTCTATTCTTTTCCCCCGACTCTCTCTTTTCCCCGGCGTCCCTCTTTTCCTTGATCTCTCTCTTCCCCTTCGTTTCCATCGACTCTCTCTTTTGCCGGGTTTCGCTCTTCTGCATTAACTCTCTTTCTATTCTTTTCCCTCGACTCTCTCTTTTCCCTGGTTTCCCTCTTCTGCATTACCTCTCTCTTTTAGCTCTTTTCCCCTCAAGTGACTCTTTTCCCTGGCGTCCCTCTTTTCCATGAACTCTCTCTTCCCCTTCTTTTCCGTCGACTCTCTCTTTTTCCTGGTTTCCCTCTTCTGCATGAACTGTTTCTCCACCTTCTTTTCCATCGACTCTCTCTTTTCCCTGGTTTCCCTCTTTTTCATGAACTCTCTGTTTCCCTTCTTTTCCCTCGACTCTCTCTTTTCCCTGGCTTCCCTCTTCTGCATGATTTCTCTCGTTCCCTTTTTTTCCCCTCGACTCTCTCTTTTCCCTGGTTTCCCTCTTCTGCATGAACTCTTTCTCCACCTTCTTTTCCATCGACTCTCTCTTTTCCCTGCTTTCCCTCTTCGGCATGATTTTTCTCATTCACTTTTTTTTCCCCTCGACTCTCTCTTTTTCCTGGTTTCCCTCTTCTGCATTACCTCTCTCTTTTAGCTCTTTTCCCCTCAAGTGACTCTTTTCCCTGGTGTCCCTCTTTTCCATGAACTCTCTCTTCCCCTTCTTTTCCCTCGACTCTCTCTTTTTCCTGGTTTCCCTCTTCTGCATGAACTGTTTCTCCACCTTCTTTTCCATCGACTCTCTCTTTTCCCTGGTTTCCCTCTTTTTCATGAACTCTCTGTTTCCCTTCTTTTCCCTCGACTCTCTCTTTTCCCTGGCTTCCCTCTTCTGCATGATTTCTCTCGTTCCCTTTTTTCCCCCTCGACTCTCTCTTTTCCCTGGTTTCCCTCTTCTGCATGAACTCTTTCTCCACCTTCTTTTCCATCGACTCTCTCTTTTCCCTGCTTTCCCTCTTCGGCATGATTTTTCTCGTTCCCTTTTTTTTCCCCTCGACTCTCTCTTTTCCCTAGTTTCCCTCTTCTGCATTAGCTCTCTCTTTTAGCTCTTTTCCCGTCGCATGACTCTTTTCCGTGGCGTCCCTCTTTTCCATGAACTCTCTCTTCCCCTTCTTTTCCCTCGACTCTCTCTTTTTCCTGGTTTCCCTCTTCTGCATGAACTGTTTCTCCACCTTCTTTTCCATCGACTCTCTCTTTTCCCTGGTTTCCCTCTTTTTCATGAACTCTCTGTTTCCCTTCTTTTCCCTCGACTCTCTCTTTTCCCTGGTTTCCCTCTTCTGCATTAACTCTCTCTTTCCATTCTTTTCCCTCGACTCTCTCTTTTCCCTGGTTTCCCTCTTCTGCATTAACTCTCTCTTTCCATTCTTTTCCCTCGACTCTCTCTTTTCCCTGGTTTCCCTCTTCTGCATGAACTTTTTCTCCACCTTCTTTTCCCTCGACACTCTCTTTTCCCTGGTTTCCCTCTTCTGCATTACCTGTCTCTTTTAGCTCCTTTCCCCTCGAGTGACTCTTTTCCCCAGCGTCCCTCTTTTCCATGAACTCTCTCTTTCTATTCTTTTCCCCCGACTCTCTCTTTTCCCCGGCGTCCCTCTTTTCCTTGAGCTCTCTCTTCCCCTTCGTTCCATCGACTCTCTCTTTTGCCGGGTTTCGCTCTTCTGCATTAACTCTCTTTCTATTCTTTTCCCTCGACTCTCTCTTTTCCCTGGTTTCCCTCTTCTGCATTACCTCTCTCTTTTGGCTCTTTTCCCCTCAAGTGACTCTTTTCCCTAGCGTCCCTCTTTTCCATGAACTCTCTCTTTCTATTCTTTTCCCCGACTCTCTCTTTTCCCCGGCGTCCCTCTTTTCCTTGAGCTCTCTCTTCCCCTTCGTTTCCATCGACTCTCTCTTTTCCCGGGTTTCGCTCTTCTGCATTAACTCTCTTTCTATTCTTTTCCATCGACTCTCTCTTTTCCCTGCTTTCCCTCTTCTGCATTACCTCTCTCTTTTAGCTCTTTTCCCCTCAAGTGACTCTTTTCCCTAGCGTCCCTCTTTTCCATGAACTCTCTCTTTCTATTCTTTTCCCCCGACTCTCTCTTTTCCCCGGCGTCCCTCTTTTCCTTGAGCTCTCTCTTCCCCTTCGTTCCATCAACTCTCTCTTTTGCCGGGTTTCGCTCTTCTGCATTAACTCTCTTTCTATTCTTTTCCCTCGACTCTCTCTTTTCCCTGGTTTCCCTCTTCTGCATTACCTCTCTCTTTTAGCTCTTTTCCCCTCAAGTGACTCTTTTCCCTAGCGTCCCTCTTTTCCATGAACTCTCTCTTCCCCTTCTTTTCCCTCGACTCTCTCTTTTTCCTGGTTTCCCTCTTCTGCATGAACTGTTTCTCCACCTTCTTTTCCATCGACTCTCTCTTTTCCCTGGTTTCCCTCTATTCCTTGAGCTCTCTCTTCCCCTTCGTTTCCATCGACTCTCTCTTTTCCCTGGCTTCCCTCTTCTGCATGATTTCTCTCGTTCCCTTTCTTTCCCCTCGACTCTCTCTTTTCCCTGGTTTCCCTCTTCTGCATGAACTCTTTCTCCACCTTCTTTTCCATCGACTCTCTCTTTTCCCTGCTTTCCTTCTTCGGCATGATTTTTCTCGTTCCCTTTTTTTTCCCCTCGAGTCTCTCTTTTCCCTAGTTTCCCTCTTCTTCATTACCTCTCTCTTTTAGCTCTTTTCCCGTCGCATGACTCTTTTCCGTGGCGTCCCTCTTTTCCATGAACTCTCTCTTCCCCTTCTTTTCCCTCGACTCTCTCTTTTTCCTGGTTTCCCTCTTCTGCATGAACTGTTTCTCCACCTTCTTTTCCATCGACTCTCTCTTTTCCCTGGTTTCCCTCTTTTTCATGAACTCTCTGTTTCCCTTCTTTTCCCTCGACTCTTTTTCCTGGTTTCCCTCTTCTGCATGAACTCTTTCTTCACCTTCTATTCCCTCGACTCTCTCTTTTCCCGGGTTTCGCTCTTCTGCATTAACTCTCTCTTTCTATTCTTTTCCCTCGACTCTCTCTTTTCCCGGGTTTCCCTCTTCTGCATGAACTCTTTCTTCACCTTCTATTCCCTCGACTCTCTCTTTTCCCTGGTTTCCCTCTTCTGCATTACCTCTCTCTTTTAGCTCTTTTCCCCTCAAGTGACTCTTTTCCCTGGCGTCCCTCTTTTCCATGAACTCTCTATTCCCCTTCTTTTCCCTCGACTCTCTCTTTTTCCTGGTTTCCCTCTTCTGCATGAACTGTTTCTCCACCTTCTTTTCCATCGACTCTCTCTTTTCCCTGGTTTCCCTCTTTTTCATGAACTCTCTGTTTCCCTTCTTTTCCCTCGACTCTCTCTTTTCCCTGGTTTCCCTCTTCTGCATGAACTTTTTCTCCACCTTCTTTTCCCTCGACACTCTCTTTTCCCTGGTTTCCCTCTTCTGCATTACCTGTCTCTTTTAGCTCCTTTCCCCTCGAGTGACTCTTTCCCCTGGCGTCCCTCTTCTGCATTAACTCTCTCTTTCCCTTCTTTTCCCTCGACTCGCTCTTTTCCCCGGCGTCCCTCTTTTCCTTGAGCTCTCTCTTCCCCTTCGTTTCCATCGACTCTCTCTTTTCCCGGGTTTCGCTCTTCTGCATTAACTCTCTCTTTCTATTCTTTTCCCTCGACTCTCTCTTTTTCCTGGTTTCCCTCTTCTGCATGAACTCTTTCTTCACCTTCTTTTCCCTCGACTCTCTCTTTTCCCTGGTTTCCCTCTTCTGCATTACCTCTCTCTTTTAGCTCTTTTCCCCTCAAGTGACTCTTTTCCCTAGCGTCCCTCTTTTCCATGAACTCTCTCTTTCTATTCTTTTCCCCCGACTCTCTCTTTTCCCCGGTGTCCCTCTTTTCCTTGAGCTCTCTCTTCCCCTTTTTTTTCCTCGACTCTCTCTTTTCCCGGGTTTCCCTCTTCTGCATTAACTCTCTCTTTCTATTCTTTTCCCTCGACGCTCTCTTTACCCTGGCTTCCCTCTTCTGCATGATTTCTCTCGTTCCCTTTTTTTTCCCCTCGACTCTCTCTTTTCCCTGGTTTCCCTCTTCTGCATGAACTCTTTCTCCACCTTCTTTTCCATCGACTCTCTCTTTTCCCTGCTTTCCCTCTTCGGCATGATTTTTCTCGTTCCCTTTTTTTTCCCCTCGACTCTCTCTTTTCCCTAGTTTCCCTCTTCTGCATTACCTCTCTCTTTTAGCTCTTTTCCCCTCAAGTGACTCTTTTCCCTAGCGTCCCTCTTTTCCATGAACTCTCTCTTTCTATTCTTTTCCCCCGACTCTCTCTTTTCCCCGGCGTCCCTCTTTTCCTTGAGCTCTCTCTTCCCCTTCGTTTCCATCGACTCTCTCTTTTGCCGGGTTTCGCTCTTCTGCATTAACTCTCTTTCTATTCTTTTCCCTCGACTCTCTCTTTTCCCTGGTTTCCCTCTTCTGCATTACCTCTCTCTTTTAGCTCTTTTCCCCTCAAGTGACTCTTTTCCCTGGCGTCCCTCTTTTCCATGAACTCTCTCTTCCCCTTCTTTTCCGTCGACTCTCTCTTTTTCCTGGTTTCCCTCTTCTGCATGAACTGTTTCTCCACCTTCTTTTCCATCGACTCTCTCTTTTCCCTGGTTTCCCTCTTTTTCATGAACTCTCTGTTTCCCTTCTTTTCCCTCGACTCTCTCTTTTCCCTGGCTTCCCTCTTCTGCATGATTTCTCTCGTTCCCTTTTTTTCCCCTCGACTCTCTCTTTTCCCTGGTTTCCCTCTTCTGCATGAACTCTTTCTCCACCTTCTTTTCCATCGACTCTCTCTTTTCCCTGCTTTCCCTCTTCGGCATGATTTTTCTCATTCACTTTTTTTTCCCCTCGACTCTCTCTTTTTCCTGGTTTCCCTCTTCTGCATTACCTCTCTCTTTTAGCTCTTTTCCCCTCAAGTGACTCTTTTCCCTGGCGTCCCTCTTTTCCATGAACTCTCTCTTCCCCTTCTTTTCCCTCGACTCTCTCTTTTTCCTGGTTTCCCTCTTCTGCATGAACTGTTTCTCCACCTTCTTTTCCATCGACTCTCTCTTTTCCCTGGTTTCCCTCTTTTTCATGAACTCTCTGTTTCCCTTCTTTTCCCTCGACTCTCTCTTTTCCCTGGTTTCCCTCTTCTGCATGAACTTTTTCTCCACCTTCTTTTCCCTCGACACTCTCTTTTCCCTGGTTTCCCTCTTCTGCATTACCTGTCTCTTTTAGCTCCTTTACCCTCGAGTGACTCTTTTCCCTGGCGTCCCTCTTCTGCATTAACTCTCTCTTTCCCTTCTTTTCCCTCGACTCGCTCTTTTCCCCGGCGTCCCTCTTTTCCTTGAGCTCTCTCTTCCCCTTCGTTTCCATCGACTCTCTCTTTTCCCGGGTTTCGCTCTTCTGCATTAACTCTCTCTTTCTATTCTTTTCCCTCGACTCTCTCTTTTTCCTGGTTTCCCTCTTCTGCATGAACTCTTTCTTCACCTTCTTTTCCCTCGACTCTCTCTTTTCCCTGGTTTCCCTCTTCTGCATTACCTCTCTCTTTTAGCTCTTTTCCCCTCAAGTGACTCTTTTCCCTAGCGTCCCTCTATTCCATGAACTCTCTCTTTCTATTCTTTTCCCCCGACTCTCTCTTTTCCCCGGCGTCCCTCTTTTCCTTGAGCTCTCTCTTCCCCTTTTTTTCCCTCGACTCTCTCTTTTCCCGGGTTTCCCTCTTCTGCATTAACTCTCTCTTTCTATTCTTTTCCCTCGACGCTCTCTTTACCCTGGCTTCCCTCTTCTGCATGATTTCTCTCGTTCCCTTTTTTTTCCCCTCGACTCTCTCTTTTCCCTGGTTTCCCTCTTCTGCATGAACTCTTTCTCCACCTTCTTTTCCATCGACTCTCTCTTTTCCCTGCTTTCCCTCTTCGGCATGATTTTTCTCGTTCCCTTTTTTTTCCCCTCGACTCTCTCTTTTCCCTAGTTTCCCTCTTCTGCATTACCTCTCTCTTTTAGCTCTTTTCCCCTCAAGTGACTCTTTTCCCTAGCGTCCCTCTTTTCCATGAACTCTCTCTTTCTATTCTTTTCCCCCGACTCTCTCTTTTCCCCAGCGTCCCTCTTTTCCTTGAGCTCTCTCTTCCCCTTCATTTCCATCGACTCTCTCTTTTGCCGGGTTTCGCTCTTCTGCATTAACTCTCTTTCTATTCTTTTCCCTCGACTCTCTCTTTTCCCTGGTTTCCCTCTTCTGCATTACCTCTCTCTTTTAGCTCTTTTCCCCTCAAGTGACTCTTTTCCCTGGTGTCCCTCTTTTCCATGAACTCTCTCTTCCCCTTCTTTTCCCTCGACTCTCTCTTTTTCCTGGTTTCCCTCTTCTGCATGAACTGTTTCTCCACCTTCTTTTCCATCGACTCTCTCTTTTCCCTGGTTTCCCTCTTTTTCATGAACTCTCTGTTTCCCTTCTTTTCCCTCGACTCTCTCTTTTCCCTGGCTTCCCTCTTCTGCATGATTTCTCTCGTTCCCTTTTTTCCCCCTCGACTCTCTCTTTTCCCTGGTTTCCCTCTTCTGCATGAACTCTTTCTCCACCTTCTTTTCCATCGACTCTCTCTTTTCCCTGCTTTCCCTCTTCGGCATGATTTTTCTCGTTCCCTTTTTTTTCCCCTCGACTCTCTCTTTTCCCTAGTTTCCCTCTTCTGCATTAGCTCTCTCTTTTAGCTCTTTTCCCGTCGCATGACTCTTTTCCGTGGCGTCCCTCTTTTCCATGAACTCTCTCTTCCCCTTCTTTTCCCTCGACTCTCTCTTTTTCCTGGTTTCCCTCTTCTGCATGAACTGTTTCTCCACCTTCTTTTCCATCGACTCTCTCTTTTCCCTGGTTTCCCTCTTTTTCATGAACTCTCTGTTTCCCTTCTTTTCCCTCGACTCTCTCTTTTCCCTGGTTTCCCTCTTCTGCATTAACTCTCTCTTTCCATTCTTTTCCCTCGACTCTCTCTTTTCCCTGGTTTCCCTCTTCTGCATTAACTCTCTCTTTCCATTCTTTTCCCTCGACTCTCTCTTTTCCCTGGTTTCCCTCTTCTGCATGAACTTTTTCTCCACCTTCTTTTCCCTCGACACTCTGTTTTCCCTGGTTTCCCTCTTCTGCATTACCTGTCTCTTTTAGCTCCTTTCCCCTCGAGTGACTCTTTTCCCCAGCGTCCCTCTTTTCCATGAACTCTCTCTTTCTATTCTTTTCCCCCGACTCTCTCTTTTCCCCGGCGTCCCTCTTTTCCTTGAGCTCTCTCTTCCCCTTCGTTCCATCGACTCTCTCTTTTGCCGGGTTTCGCTCTTCTGCATTAACTCTCTTTCTATTCTTTTCCCTCGACTCTCTCTTTTCCCTGGTTTCCCTCTTCTGCATTACCTCTCTCTTTTGGCTCTTTTCCCCTCAAGTGACTCTTTTCCCTAGCGTCCCTCTTTTCCATGAACTCTCTCTTTCTATTCTTTTCCCCCGACTCTCTCTTTTCCCCGGCGTCCCTCTTTTCCTTGAGCTCTCTCTTCCCCTTCGTTTCCATCGACTCTCTCTTTTCCCGGGTTTCGCTCTTCTGCATTAACTCTCTTTCTATTCTTTTCCCTCGACTCTCTCTTTTCCCTGGTTTCCCTCTTCTGCATTACCTCTCTCTTTTAGCTCTTTTCCCCTCAAGTGACTCTTTTCCCTAGCGTCCCTCTTTTCCATGAACTCTCTCTTTCTATTCTTTTCCCCCGACTCTCTCTTTTCCCCGGCGTCCCTCTTTTCCTTGAGCTCTCTCTTCCCCTTTTTTTCCCTCGACTCTCTCTTTTCCCGGGTTTCCCTCTTCTGCATTAACTCTCTCTTTCTATTCTTTTCCCTCGACGCTCTCTTTACCCTGGCTTCCCTCTTCTGCATGATTTCTCTCGTTCCCTTTTTTTCCCCTCGACTCTCTCTTTTCCCTGGTTTCCCTCTTCTGCATGAACTCTTTCTCCACCTTCTTTTCCATCGACTCTCTCTTTTCCCTGCTTTCCCTCTTCTGCATTACCTCTCTCTTTTAGCTCTTTTCCCCTCAAGTGACTCTTTTCCCTAGCGTCCCTCTTTTCCATGAACTCTCTCTTTCTATTCTTTTCCCCCGACTCTCTCTTTTCCCCGGCGTCCCTCTTTTCCTTGAGCTCTCTCTTCCCCTTCGTTCCATCAACTCTATCTTTTGCCGGGTTTCGCTCTTCTGCATTAACTCTCTTTCTATTCTTTTCCCTCGACTCTCTCTTTTCCCTGGTTTCCCTCTTCTGCATTACCTCTCTCTTTTAGCTCTTTTCCCCTCAAGTGACTCTTTTCCCTAGCGTCCCTCTTTTCCATGAACTCTCTCTTCCCCTTCTTTTCCCTCGACTCTCTCTTTTTCCTGGTTTCCCTCTTCTGCATGAACTGTTTCTCCACCTTCTTTTTCATCGACTCTCTCTTTTCCCTGGTTTCCCTCTTTTCCTTGAGCTCTCTCTTCCCCTTCGTTTCCATCGACTCTCTCTTTTCCCTGGCTTCCCTCTTCTGCATGATTTCTCTCGTTCCCTTTTTTTCCCCTCGACTCTCTCTTTTCCCTGGTTTCCCTCTTCTGCATGAACTCTTTCTCCACCTTCTTTTCCATCGACTCTCTCTTTTCCCTGCTTTCCTTCTTCGGCATGATTTTTCTCGTTCCCTTTTTTTTCCCCTCGAGTCTCTCTTTTCCCTGGTTTCCCTCTTCTGCATTAACTCTCTCTTTCTATTCTTTTCCCTCGACTCTCTCTTTTCCCGGGTTTCCCTCTTCTGCATGAACTCTTTCTTCACCTTCTATTCCCTCGACTCTCTCTTTTCCCTGGTTTCCCTCTTCTGCATTACCTCTCTCTTTTAGCTCTTTTCCCCTCAAGTGACTCTTTTCCCTGGCGTCCCTCTTTTCCATGAACTCTCTCTTCCCCTTCTTTTCCCTCGACTCTCTCTTTTTCCTGGTTTCCCTCTTCTGCATGAACTGTTTCTCCACCTTCTTTTCCCTCGACACTCTCTTTTCCCTGGTTTCCCTCTTCTGCATTACCTGTCTCTTTTAGCTCCTTTCCCCTCGAGTGACTCTTTTCCCTGGCGTCCCTCTTCTGCATTAACTCTCTCTTTCCCTTCTTTTCCCTCGACTCGCTCTTTTCCCCGGCGTCCCTCTTTTCCTTGAGCTCTCTCTTCCCCTTCGTTTCCATCGACTCTCTCTTTTCCCGGGTTTCGCTCTTCTGCATTAACTCTCTCTTTCTATTCTTTTCCCTCGACTCTCTCTTTTTCCTGGTTTCCCTCTTCTGCATGAACTCTTTCTTCACCTTCTTTTCCCTCGACTCTCTCTTTTCCCTGGTTTCCCTCTTCTGCATTACCTCTCTCTTTTAGCTCTTTTCCCCTCAAGTGACTCTTTTCCCTAGCGTCCCTCTTTTCCATGAACTCTCTCTTTCTATTCTTTTCCCCCGACTCTCTCTTTTCCCCGGCGTCCCTCTTTTCCTTGAGCTCTCTCTTCCCCTTTTTTTCCCTCGACTCTCTCTTTTCCCGGGTTTCCCTCTTCTGCATTAACTCTCTCTTTCTATTCTTTTCCCTCGACGCTCTCTTTACCCTGGCTTCCCTCTTCTGCATGAACTCTTTCTCCACCTTCTTTTCCATCGACTCTCTCTTTTCCCTGCTTTCCCTCTTCGGCATGATTTTTCTCATTCACTTTTTTTTCCCCTCGACTCTCTCTTTTTCCTGGTTTCCCTCTTCTGCATTACCTCTCTCTTTTAGCTCTTTTCCCCTCAAGTGACTCTTTTCCCCGGCGTCCCTCTTTTCCTTGAGCTCTCTCTTCCCCTTCGTTCCATCGACTCTCTCTTTTGCCGGGTTTCGCTCTTCTGCATTAACTCTCTTTCTATTCTTTTCCCTCGACTCTCTCTTTTCCCTGGTTTCCCTCTTCTGCATTACCTCTCTCTTTTAGCTCTTTTCCCCTCAAGTGACTCTTTTCCCTGGCGTCCCTCTTTTCCATGAACTCTCTCTTCCCCTTCTTTTCCCTCGACTCTCTCTTTTCCCTGGCTTCCCTCTTCTGCATGATTTCTCTCGTTCCCTTTTTTTCCCCTCGACTCTCTCTTTTCCCTGGTTTCCCTCTTCTGCATGAACTCTTTCTCCACCTTCTTTTCCATCGACTCTCTCTTTTCCCTGCTTTCCCTCTTCTGCATTACCTCTCTCTTTTAGCTCTTTTCCCCTCAAGTGACTCTTTTCCCTAGCGTCCCTCTTTTCCATGAACTCTCTCTTTCTATTCTTTTCCCCCGACTCTCTCTTTTCCCCGGCGTCCCTCTTTTCCTTGAGCTCTCTCTTCCCCTTCGTTCCATCAACTCTCTCTTTTGCCGGGTTTCGCTCTTCTGCATTAACTCTCTTTCTATTCTTTTCCCTCGACTCTCTCTTTTCCCTGGTTTCCCTCTTCTGCATTACCTCTCTCTTTTAGCTCTTTTCCCCTCAAGTGACTCTTTTCCCTAGCGTCCCTCTTTTCCATGAACTCTCTCTTCCCCTTCTTTTCCCTCGACTCTCTCTTTTTCCTGGTTTCCCTCTTCTGCATGAACTGTTTCTCCACCTTCTTTTCCATCGACTCTCTCTTTTCCCTGGTTTCCCTCTATTCCTTGAGCTCTCTCTTCCCCTTCGTTTCCATCGACTCTCTCTTTTCCCTGGCTTCCCTCTTCTGCATGATTTCTCTCGTTCCCTTTTTTTCCCCTCGACTCTCTCTTTTCCCTGGTTTCCCTCTTCTGCATGAACTCTTTCTCCACCTTCTTTTCCATCGACTCTCTCTTTTCCCTGCTTTCCTTCTTCGGCATGATTTTTCTCGTTCCCTTTTTTTTCCCCTCGAGTCTCTCTTTTCCCTAGTTTCCCTCTTCTTCATTACCTCTCTCTTTTAGCTCTTTTCCCGTCGCATGACTCTTTTCCGTGGCGTCCCTCTTTTCCATGAACTCTCTCTTCCCCTTCTTTTCCCTCGACTCTCTCTTTTTCCTGGTTTCCCTCTTCTGCATGAACTGTTTCTCCACCTTCTTTTCCATCGACTCTCTCTTTTCCCGGGTTTCGCTCTTCTGCATTAACTCTCTCTTTCTATTCTTTTCCCTCGACTCTCTCTTTTTCCTGGTTTCCCTCTTCTGCATGAACTCTTTCTTCACCTTCTATTCCCTCGACTCTCTCTTTTCCCGGGTTTCGCTCTTCTGCATTAACTCTCTCTTTCTATTCTTTTCCCTCGACTCTCTCTTTTCCCGGGTTTCCCTCTTCTGCATGAACTCTTTCTTCACCTTCTATTCCCTCGACTCTCTCTTTTCCCTGGTTTCCCTCTTCTGCATTACCTCTCTCTTTTAGCTCTTTTCCCCTCAAGTGACTCTTTTCCCTGGCGTCCCTCTTTTCCATGAACTCTCTATTCCCCTTCTTTTCCCTCGACTCTCTCTTTTTCCTGGTTTCCCTCTTCTGCATGAACTGTTTCTCCACCTTCTTTTCCATCGACTCTCTCTTTTCCCTGGTTTCCCTCTTTTTCATGAACTCTCTGTTTCCCTTCTTTTCCCTCGACTCTCTCTTTTCCCTGGTTTCCCTATTCTGCATGAACTTTTTCTCCACCTTCTTTTCCCTCGACACTCTCTTTTCCCTGGTTTCCCTCTTCTGCATTACCTGTCTCTTTTAGCTCCTTTCCCCTCGAGTGACTCTTTTCCCTGGCGTCCCTCTTCTGCATTAACTCTCTCTTTCCCTTCTTTTCCCTCGACTCGCTCTTTTCCCCGGCGTCCCTCTTTTCCTTGAGCTCTCTCTTCCCCTTCGTTTCCATCGACTCTCTCTTTTCCCGGGTTTCGCTCTTCTGCATTAACTCTCTCTTTCTATTCTTTTCCCTCGACTCTCTCTTTTTCCTGGTTTCCCTCTTCTGCATGAACTCTTTCTTCACCTTCTTTTCCCTCGACTCTCTCTTTTCCCTGGTTTCCCTCTTCTGCATTACCTCTCTCTTTTAGCTCTTTTCCCCTCAAGTGACTCTTTTCCCTAGCGTCCCTCTTTTCCATGAACTCTCTCTTTCTATTCTTTTCCCCCGACTCTCTCTTTTCCCCGGTGTCCCTCTTTTCCTTGAGCTCTCTCTTCCCCTTTTTTTTCCTCGACTCTCTCTTTTCCCGGGTTTCCCTCTTCTGCATTAACTCTCTCTTTCTATTCTTTTCCCTCGACGCTCTCTTTACCCTGGCTTCCCTCTTCTGCATGATTTCTCTCGTTCCCTTTTTTTTCCCCTCGACTCTCTCTTTTCCCTGGTTTCCCTCTTCTGCATGAACTCTTTCTCCACCTTCTTTTCCATCGACTGTCTCTTTTCCCTGCTTTCCCTCTTCGGCATGATTTTTCTCGTTCCCTTTTTTTTCCCCTCGACTCTCTCTTTTCCCTAGTTTCCCTCTTCTGCATTACCTCTCTCTTTTAGCTCTTTTCCCCTCAAGTGACTCTTTTCCCTAGCGTCCCTCTTTTCCATGAACTCTCTCTTTCTATTCTTTTCCCCCGACTCTCTCTTTTCCCCGGCGTCCCTCTTTTCCTTGATCTCTCTCTTCCCCTTCGTTTCCATCGACTCTCTCTTTTGCCGGGTTTCGCTCTTCTGCATTAACTCTCTTTCTATTCTTTTCCCTCGACTCTCTCTTTTCCCTGGTTTCCCTCTTCTGCATTACCTCTCTCTTTTAGCTCTTTTCCCCTCAAGTGACTCTTTTCCCTGGCGTCCCTCTTTTCCATGAACTCTCTCTTCCCCTTCTTTTCCGTCGACTCTCTCTTTTTCCTGGTTTCCCTCTTCTGCATGAACTGTTTCTCCACCTTCTTTTCCATCGACTCTCTCTTTTCCCTGGTTTCCCTCTTTTTCATGAACTCTCTGTTTCCCTTCTTTTCCCTCGACTCTCTCTTTTCCCTGGCTTCCCTCTTCTGCATGATTTCTCTCGTTCCCTTTTTTTCCCCTCGACTCTCTCTTTTCCCTGGTTTCCCTCTTCTGCATGAACTCTTTCTCCACCTTCTTTTCCATCGACTCTCTCTTTTCCCTGCTTTCCCTCTTCGGCATGATTTTTCTCATTCACTTTTTTTTCCCCTCGACTCTCTCTTTTTCCTGGTTTCCCTCTTCTGCATTACCTCTCTCTTTTAGCTCTTTTCCCCTCAAGTGACTCTTTTCCCTGGTGTCCCTCTTTTCCATGAACTCTCTCTTCCCCTTCTTTTCCCTCGACTCTCTCTTTTTCCTGGTTTCCCTCTTCTGCATGAACTGTTTCTCCACCTTCTTTTCCATCGACTCTCTCTTTTCCCTGGTTTCCCTCTTTTTCATGAACTCTCTGTTTCCCTTCTTTTCCCTCGACTCTCTCTTTTCCCTGGCTTCCCTCTTCTGCATGATTTCTCTCGTTCCCTTTTTTCCCCCTCGACTCTCTCTTTTCCCTGGTTTCCCTCTTCTGCATGAACTCTTTCTCCACCTTCTTTTCCATCGACTCTCTCTTTTCCCTGCTTTCCCTCTTCGGCATGATTTTTCTCGTTCCCTTTTTTTTCCCCTCGACTCTCTCTTTTCCCTAGTTTCCCTCTTCTGCATTAGCTCTCTCTTTTAGCTCTTTTCCCGTCGCATGACTCTTTTCCGTGGCGTCCCTCTTTTCCATGAACTCTCTCTTCCCCTTCTTTTCCCTCGACTCTCTCTTTTTCCTGGTTTCCCTCTTCTGCATGAACTGTTTCTCCACCTTCTTTTCCATCGACTCTCTCTTTTCCCTGGTTTCCCTCTTTTTCATGAACTCTCTGTTTCCCTTCTTTTCCCTCGACTCTCTCTTTTCCCTGGTTTCCCTCTTCTGCATTAACTCTCTCTTTCCATTCTTTTCCCTCGACTCTCTCTTTTCCCTGGTTTCCCTCTTCTGCATTAACTCTCTCTTTCCATTCTTTTCCCTCGACTCTCTCTTTTCCCTGGTTTCCCTCTTCTGCATGAACTTTTTCTCCACCTTCTTTTCCCTCGACACTCTCTTTTCCCTGGTTTCCCTCTTCTGCATTACCTGTCTCTTTTAGCTCCTTTCCCCTCGAGTGACTCTTTTCCCCAGCGTCCCTCTTTTCCATGAACTCTCTCTTTCTATTCTTTTCCCCCGACTCTCTCTTTTCCCCGGCGTCCCTCTTTTCCTTGAGCTCTCTCTTCCCCTTCGTTCCATCGACTCTCTCTTTTGCCGGGTTTCGCTCTTCTGCATTAACTCTCTTTCTATTCTTTTCCCTCGACTCTCTCTTTTCCCTGGTTTCCCTCTTCTGCATTACCTCTCTCTTTTGGCTCTTTTCCCCTCAAGTGACTCTTTTCCCTAGCGTCCCTCTTTTCCATGAACTCTCTCTTTCTATTCTTTTCCCCCGACTCTCTCTTTTCCCCGGCGTCCCTCTTTTCCTTGAGCTCTCTCTTCCCCTTCGTTTCCATCGACTCTCTCTTTTCCCGGGTTTCGCTCTTCTGCATTAACTCTCTTTCTATTCTTTTCCCTCGACTCTCTCTTTTCCCTGGTTTCCCTCTTCTGCATTACCTCTCTCTTTTAGCTCTTTTCCCCTCAAGTGACTCTTTTCCCCAGCGTCCCTCTTTTCCATGAACTCTCTCTTTCTATTCTTTTCCCCCGACTCTCTCTTTTCCCCGGCGTCCCTCTTTTCCTTGAGCTCTCTCTTCCCCTTTTTTTCCCTCGACTCTCTCTTTTCCCGGGTTTCCCTCTTCTGCATTAACTCTCTCTTTCTATTCTTTTCCCTCGACGCTCTCTTTACCCTGGCTTCCCTCTTCTGCATGATTTCTCTCGTTCCCTTTTTTTCCCCTCGACTCTCTCTTTTCCCTGGTTTCCCTCTTCTGCATGAACTCTTTCTCCACCTTCTTTTCCATCGACTCTCTCTTTTCCCTGCTTTCCCTCTTCTGCATTACCTCTCTCTTTTAGCTCTTTTCCCTTCAAGTGACTCTTTTCCCTAGCGTCCCTCTTTTCCATGAACTCTCTCTTTCTATTCTTTTCCCCCGACTCTCTCTTTTCCCCGGCGTCCCTCTTTTCCTTGAGCTCTCTCTTCCCCTTCGTTCCATCAACTCTCTCTTTTCCCGGGTTTCCCTCTTCTGCATTACCTCTCTCTTTTAGCTCTTTTCCCCTCAAGTGACTCTTTTCCCTAGCGTCCCTCTTTTCCATGAACTCTCTCTTCCCCTTCTTTTCCCTCGACTCTCTCTTTTTCCTGGTTTCCCTCTTCTGCATGAACTGTTTCTCCACCTTCTTTTTCATCGACTCTCTCTTTTCCCTGGTTTCCCTCTTTTCCTTGAGCTCTCTCTTCCCCTTCGTTTCCATCGACTCTCTCTTTTCCCTGGCTTCCCTCTTCTGCATGATTTCTCTCGTTCCCTTTTTTTCCCCTCGACTCTCTCTTTTCCCTGGTTTCCCTCTTCTGCATGAACTCTTTCTCCACCTTCTTTTCCATCGACTCTCTCTTTTCCCTGCTTTCCTTCTTCGGCATGATTTTTCTCGTTCCCTTTTTTTTCCCCTCGAGTCTCTCTTTTCCCTGGTTTCCCTCTTCTGCATTAACTCTCTCTTTCTATTCTTTTCCCTCGACTCTCTCTTTTCCCGGGTTTCCCTCTTCTGCATGAACTCTTTCTTCACCTTCTATTCCCTCGACTCTCTCTTTTCCCTGGTTTCCCTCTTCTGCATTACCTCTCTCTTTTAGCTCTTTTCCCCTCAAGTGACTCTTTTCCCTGGCGTCCCTCTTTTCCATGAACTCTCTCTTCCCCTTCTTTTCCCTCGACTCTCTCTTTTTCCTGGTTTCCCTCTTCTGCATGAACTGTTTCTCCACCTTCTTTTCCCTCGACACTCTCTTTTCCCTGGTTTCCCTCTTCTGCATTACCTGTCTCTTTTAGCTCCTTTCCCCTCGAGTGACTCTTTTCCCTGGCGTCCCTCTTCTGCATTAACTCTCTCTTTCCCTTCTTTTCCCTCGACTCGCTCTTTTCCCCGGCGTCCCTCTTTTCCTTGAGCTCTCTCTTCCCCTTCGTTTCCATCGACTCTCTCTTTTCCCGGGTTTCGCTCTTCTGCATTAACTCTCTCTTTCTATTCTTTTCCCTCGACTCTCTCTTTTTCCTGGTTTCCCTCTTCTGCATGAACTCTTTCTTCACCTTCTTTTCCCTCGACTCTCTCTTTTCCCTGGTTTCCCTCTTCTGCATTACCTCTCTCTTTTAGCTCTTTTCCCCTCAAGTGACTCTTTTCCCTAGCGTCCCTCTTTTCCATGAACTCTCTCTTTCTATTCTTTTCCCCCGACTCTCTCTTTTCCCCGGCGTCCCTCTTTTCCTTGAGCTCTCTCTTCCCCTTTTTTTCCCTCGACTCTCTCTTTTCCCGGGTTTCCCTCTTCTGCATTAACTCTCTCTTTCTATTCTTTTCCCTCGACGCTCTCTTTACCCTGGCTTCCCTCTTCTGCATGAACTCTTTCTCCACCTTCTTTTCCATCGACTCTCTCTTTTCCCTGCTTTCCCTCTTCGGCATGATTTTTCTCATTCACTTTTTTTTCCCCTCGACTCTCTCTTTTTCCTGGTTTCCCTCTTCTGCATTACCTCTCTCTTTTAGCTCTTTTCCCCTCAAGTGACTCTTTTCCCCGGCGTCCCTCTTTTCCTTGAGCTCTCTCTTCCCCTTCGTTCCATCGACTCTCTCTTTTGCCGGGTTTCGCTCTTCTGCATTAACTCTCTTTCTATTCTTTTCCCTCGACTCTCTCTTTTCCCTGGTTTCCCTCTTCTGCATTACCTCTCTCTTTTAGCTCTTTTCCCCTCAAGTGACTCTTTTCCCTGGCGTCCCTCTTTTCCATGAACTCTCTCTTCCCCTTCTTTTCCCTCGACTCTCTCTTTTCCCTGGTTTCCCTCTTCTGCATGAACTGTTTCTCCACCTTCTTTTCCATCGACTCTCTCTTTTCCCTGCTTTCCCTCTTTTTCATGAACTCTCTGTTTCCCTTCTTTTCCCTCGACTCTCTCTTTTTCCTGGTTTCCCTCTTCTGCATGAACTCTTTCTTCACCTTTTATTCCCTCGACTCTCTCTTTTCCCTGGTTTCCCTCTTCTGCATTACCTGTCTCTTTTAGCTCTTTTCCCCTCGAGTGACTCTTTTCCCTGGCGTCCCTCTTCTGCATTAACTCTCTCTTTCCCTTCTTTTCCCTCGACTCGCTCTTTTCCCCGGCGTCCCTCTTTTCCTTGAGCTCTCTCTTCCCCTTCGTTTCCATCGACTCTCTCTTTTCCCGGGTTTCGCTCTTCTGCATTAACTCTCTCTTTCTATTCTTTTCCCTCGACTCTCTCTTTTTCCTGGTTTCCCTCTTCTGCATGAACTCTTTCTTCACCTTCTTTTCCCTCGACTCTCTCTTTTCCCTGGTTTCCCTCTTCTGCATTACCTCTCTCTTTTAGCTCTTTTCCCCTCAAGTGACTCTTTTCCCTAGCGTCCCTCTTTTCCATGAACTCTCTCTTTCTATTCTTTTCCCCCGACTCTCTCTTTTCCCCGGCGTCCCTCTTTTCCTTGAGCTCTCTCTTCCCCTTTTTTTCCCTCGACTCTCTCTTTTCCCGGGTTTCCCTCTTCTGCATTAACTCTCTCTTTCTATTCTTTTCCCTCGACGCTCTCTTTACCCTGGCTTCCCTCTTCTGCATGATTTCTCTCGTTCCCTTTTTTTCCCCTCGACTCTCTCTTTTCCCTGGTTTCCCTCTTCTGCATGAACTCTTTCTCCACCTTCTTTTCCCTCGACTCTCTCTTTTCCCTGCTTTCCCTCTTCTGCATTACCTCTCTCTTTTAGCTCTTTTCCCCTCAAGTGACTCTTTTCCCTAGCGTCCCTCTTTTCCATGAACTCTCTCTTTCTATTCTTTTCCCCCGACTCTCTCTTTTCCCCGGCGTCCCTCTTTTCCTTGAGCTCTCTCTTCCCCTTTTTTTCCCTCGACTCTCTCTTTTCCCGGGTTTCCCTCTTCTGCATTAACTCTCTCTTTCTATTCTTTTCCCTCGACGCTCTCTTTACCCTGGCTTCCCTCTTCTGCATGATTTCTCTCGTTCCCTTTTTTTCCCCTCGACTCTCTCTTTTCCCTGGTTTCCCTCTTCTGCATGAACTCTTTCTCCACCTTCTTTTCCATCGACTCTCTCTTTTCCCTGCTTTCCCTCTTCGGCATGATTTTTCTCATTCACTTTTTTTTCCCCTCGACTCTCTCTTTTTCCTGGTTTCCCTCTTCTGCATTACCTCTCTCTTTTAGCTCTTTTCCCCTCAAGTGACTCTTTTCCCCGGCGTCCCTCTTTTCCTTGAGCTCTCTCTTCCCCTTCGTTCCATCGACTCTCTCTTTTGCCGGGTTTCGCTCTTCTGCATTAACTCTCTTTCTATTCTTTTCCCTCGACTCTCTCTTTTCCCTGGTTTCCCTCTTCTGCATTACCTCTCTCTTTTAGCTCTTTTCCCCTCAAGTGACTCTTTTCCCTGGCGTCCCTCTTTTCCATGAACTCTCTCTTCCCCTTCTTTTCCCTCGACTCTCTCTTTTCCCTGGTTTCCCTCTTCTGCATGAACTGTTTCTCCACCTTCTTTTCCATCGACTCTCTCTTTTCCCTGGTTTCCCTCTATTCCTTGAGCTCTCTCTTCCCCTTCGTTTCCATCGACTCTCTCTTTTCCCTGGCTTCCCTCTTCTGCATGATTTCTCTCGTTCCCTTTTTTTCCCCTCGACTCTCTCTTTTCCCTGGTTTCCCTCTTCTGCATGAACTCTTTCTCCACCTTCTTTTCCATCGACTCTCTCTTTTCCCTGCTTTCCTTCTTCGGCATGATTTTTCTCGTTCCCTTTTTTTTCCCCTCGAGTCTCTCTTTTCCCTAGTTTCCCTCTTCTTCATTACCTCTCTCTTTTAGCTCTTTTCCCGTCGCATGACTCTTTTCCGTGGCGTCCCTCTTTTCCATGAACTCTCTCTTCCCCTTCTTTTCCCTCGACTCTCTCTTTTTCCTGGTTTCCCTCTTCTGCATGAACTGTTTCTCCACCTTCTTTTCCATCGACTCTCTCTTTTCCCTGGTTTCCCTCTTTTTGATGAACTCTCTGTTTCCCTTCTTTTCCCTCGACTCTTTTTCCTGGTTTCCCTCTTCTGCATGAACTCTTTCTTCACCTTCTATTCCCTCGACTCTCTCTTTTCCCGGGTTTCGCTCTTCTGCATTAACTCTCTCTTTCTATTCTTTTCCCTCGACTCTCTCTTTTCCCGGGTTTCCCTCTTCTGCATGAACTCTTTCTTCACCTTCTATTCCCTCGACTCTCTCTTTTCCCTGGTTTCCCTCTTCTGCATTACCTCTCTCTTTTAGCTCTTTTCCCCTCAAGTGACTCTTTTCCCTGGCGTCCCTCTTTTCCATGAACTCTCTCTTCCCCTTCTTTTCCCTCGACTCTCTCTTTTTCCTGGTTTCCCTCTTCTGCATGAACTGTTTCTCCACCTTCTTTTCCATCGACTCTCTCTTTTCCCTGGTTTCCCTCTTTTTCATGAACTCTCTGTTTCCCTTCTTTTCCCTCGACTCTCTCTTTTCCCTGGTTTCCCTCTTCTGCATGAACTTTTTCTCCACCTTCTTTTCCCTCGACACTCTCTTTTCCCTGGTTTCCCTCTTCTGCATTACCTGTCTCTTTTAGCTCCTTTCCCCTCGAGTGACTCTTTTCCCTGGCGTCCCTCTTCTGCATTAACTCTCTCTTTCCCTTCTTTTCCCTCGACTCGCTCTTTTCCCCGGCGTCCCTCTTTTCCTTGAGCTCTCTCTTCCCCTTCGTTTCCATCGACTCTCTCTTTTCCCGGGTTTCGCTCTTCTGCATTAACTCTCTCTTTCTATTCTTTTCCCTCGACTCTCTCTTTTTCCTGGTTTCCCTCTTCTGCATGAACTCTTTCTTCACCTTCTTTTCCCTCGACTCTCTCTTTTCCCTGGTTTCCCTCTTCTGCATTACCTCTCTCTTTTAGCTCTTTTCCCCTCAAGTGACTCTTTTCCCTAGCGTCCCTCTTTTCCATGAACTCTCTCTTTCTATTCTTTTCCCCCGACTCTCTCTTTTCCCCGGTGTCCCTCTTTTCCTTGAGCTCTCTCTTCCCCTTTTTTTTCCTCGACTCTCTCTTTTCCCGGGTTTCCCTCTTCTGCATTAACTCTCTCTTTCTATTCTTTTCCCTCGACGCTCTCTTTACCCTGGCTTCCCTCTTCTGCATGATTTCTCTCGTTCCCTTTTTTTTCCCCTCGACTCTCTCTTTTCCCTGGTTTCCCTCTTCTGCATGAACTCTTTCTCCACCTTCTTTTCCATCGACTCTCTCTTTTCCCTGCTTTCCCTCTTCGGCATGATTTTTCTCGTTCCCTTTTTTTTCCCCTCGACTCTCTCTTTTCCCTAGTTTCCCTCTTCTGCATTACCTCTCTCTTTTAGCTCTTTTCCCCTCAAGTGACTCTTTTCCCTAGCGTCCCTCTTTTCCATGAACTCTCTCTTTCTATTCTTTTCCCCCGACTCTCTCTTTTCCCCGGCGTCCCTCTTTTCCTTGAGCTCTCTCTTCCCCTTCGTTTCCATCGACTCTCTCTTTTCCCGGGTTTCGCTCTTCTGCATTAACTCTCTTTCTATTCTTTTCCCTCGACTCTCTCTTTTCCCTGGTTTCCCTCTTCTGCATTACCTCTCTCTTTTAGCTCTTTTCCCCTCAAGTGACTCTTTTCCTTTGCGTCCCTCTTTTCCATGAACTCTCTCTTTCTATTCTTTTCCCCCGACTCTCTCTTTTCCCCGGCGTCCCTCTTTTCCTTGAGCTCTCTCTTCCCCTTCGTTTCCATCGACTCTCTCTTTTGCCGGGTTTCGCTCTTCTGCATTAACTCTCTTTCTATTCTTTTCCCCCGACTCTCTCTTTTCCCTGGTTTCCCTCTTCTGCATTACCTCTCTCTTTTAGCTCTTTTCCCCTCAAGTGACTCTTTTCCCTGGCGTCCCTCTTTTCCATGAACTCTCTCTTCCCCTTCTTTTCCCTCGACTCTCTCTTTTTCCTGGTTTCCCTCTTCTGCATGAACTGTTTCTCCACCTTCTTTTCCATCGACTCTCTCTTTTCCCTGGTTTCCCTCTTTTTCATGAACTCTCTGTTTCCCTTCTTTTCCCTCGACTCTCTCTTTTCCCTGGCTTCCCTCTTCTGCATGATTTCTCTCGTTCCCTTTTTTTCCCCTCGACTCTCTCTTTTCCCTGGTTTCCCTCTTTTTCATGAACTCTGTTTCCCTTCTTTTCCCTCGACTCTCTCTTTTCCCTGGCTTCCCTCTTCTGCATGATTTCTCTCGTTCCCTTTTTTTCCCCTCGACTCTCTCTTTTCCCTGGTTTCCCTCTTCTGCATGAACTCTTTCTCCACCTTCTTTTCCATCGACTCTCTCTTTTCCCTGCTTTCCCTCTTCGGCATGATTTTTCTCGTTCCCTTTTTTTTCCCCTCGACTCTCTCTTTTCCCTAGTTTCCCTCTTCTGCATTACCTCTCTCTTTTAGCTCTTTTCCCGTCGCATGTCTCTTTTCCGTGGCGTCCCTCTTTTCCATGAACTCTCTCTTCCCCTTCTTTTCCCTCGACTCTCTCTTTTTCCTGGTTTCCCTCTTCTGCATGAACTGTTTCTCCACCTTCTTTTCCCTCGACTCTCTCTTTTCCCTGGCTTCCCTCTTCTGCATTAACTCTCTCTTTCCATTCTTTTCCCTCGACTCTCTCTTTTCCCTGGCGTCCCTCTTCTGCATTAACTCTCTCTTTCCCTTCTTTTCCCTCGACTCGCTCTTTTCCCTGGTTTCCCTCTTTTCCTTGAGCTCTCTCTTCCCCTTCGTTTCCATCGACTCTCTCTTTTCCCGGGTTTCGCTCTTCTGCATTAACTCTCTCTTTCTATTCTTTTCCCTCGACTCTCTCTTTTCCCTGGTTTCCCTCTTCTGCATGAACTCTTTCTTCACCTTCTATTCCCCCGACTCTCTCTTTTCCCTGGTTTCCCTCTTCTGCATTACCTCTCTCTTTTAGCTCTTTTCCCCTCAAGTGACTCTTTTCCCTGGCGTCCCTCTTTTCCATGAACTCTCTCTTCCCCTTCTTTTCCCTCGACTCTCTCTTTTTCCTGGTTTCCCTCTTCTGCATGAACTGTTTCTCCACCTTCTTTTCCATCGACTCTCTCTTTTCCCTGGTTTCCCTCTTTTTCATGAACTCTCTGTTTCCCTTCTTTTCCCTCGACTCTCTCTTTTCCCTGGCTTCCCTCTTCTGCATGATTTCTCTCGTTCCCTTTTTTTCCCCTCGACTCTCTCTTTTCCCTGGTTTCCCTCTTCTGCATGAACTCTTTCTCCACCTTCTTTTCCATCGACTCTCTCTTTTCCCTGCTTTCCCTCTTCGGCATGATTTTTCTCGTTCCCTTTTTTTTCCCCTCGACTCTCTCTTTTCCCTAGTTTCCCTCTTCTGCATTAGCTCTCTCTTTTAGCTCTTTTCCCGTCGCATGACTCTTTTCCGTGGCGTCCCTCTTTTCCATGAACTCTCTCTTCCCCTTCTTTTCCCTCGACTCTCTCTTTTTCCTGGTTTCCCTCTTCTGCATGAAGTGTTTCTCCACCTTCTTTTCCATCGACTCTCTCTTTTCCCTGGTTTCCCTCTTTTTCATGAACTCTTTCTTCACCTTCTATTCCCCCGACTCTCTCTTTTCCCTGGTTTCCCTCTTCTGCATTAACTCTCTCTTTTAGCTCTTTTCCCCTCAAGTGACTCTTTTCCCTGGCGTCCCTCTTCTGCATTAACTCTCTCTTTCCCTTCTTTTCCCTCGACTCGCTGTTTTCCCCGGCGTCCCTCTTTTCCTTGAGCTCTCTCTTCCCCTTCGTTTCCATCGACTCTCTCTTTTCCTGGGTTTCGCTCTTCTGCATTAACTCTCTCTTTCTATTCTTTTCCCTCGACTCTCTCTTTTCCCTGGTTTCCCTCTTCTGCATTACCTCTCTCTTTTAGCTCTTTTCCCCTCAAGTGACTCTTTTCCCTAGCGTCCCTCTTTTCCATGAACTCTCTCTTTCTATTCTTTTTCCCCGACTCTCTCTTTTCCCCGGCGTCCCTCTTTTCCTTGAGCTCTCTCTTCCCCTTTTTTTCCCCTCGACTCTCTCTTTTCCCTAGTTTCCCTCTTCTGCATTACCTCTCTCTTTTAGCTCTTTTCCCGTCGCATGACTCTTTTCCGTGGCGTCCCTCTTTTCCATGAACTCTCTCTTCCCCTTCTTTTCCCTCGACTCTCTCTTTTTCCTGGTTTCCCTCTTCTGCATGAACTGTTTCTCCACCTTCTTTTCCATCCACTCTCTCTTTTCCCTGGTTTCCCTCTTTTTCATGAACTCTCTGTTTCCCTTCTTTTCCCTCGACTCTCTCTTTTCCCTGGCTTCCCTCTTCTGCATGATTTCTCTCGTTCCCTTTTTTTCCCCTCGACTCTCTCTTTTCCCTGGTTTCCCTCTTCTGCATGAACTCTTTCTCCACCTTCTTTTCCATCGACTCTCTCTTTTCCCTGCTTTCCCTCTTCTGCATTACCTCTCTCTTTTAGCTCTTTTCCCCTCAAGTGACTCTTTTCCCTAGCGTCCCTCTTTTCCATGAACTCTCTCTTTCTATTCTTTTCCCCCGACTCTCTCTTTTCCCCGGCGTCCCTCTTTTCCTTGAGCTCTCTCTTCCCCTTTTTTTCCCTCGACTCTCTCTTTTCCCGGGTTTCCCTCTTCTGCATTAACTCTCTCTTTCTATTCTTTTCCCTCGACGCTCTCTTTACCCTGGCTTCCCTCTTCTGCATGATTTCTCTCGTTCCCTTTTTTTCCCCTCGACTCTCTCTTTTCCCTGGTTTCCCTCTTCTGCATGAACTCTTTCTCCACCTTCTTTTCCATCGACTCTCTCTTTTCCCTGCTTTCCCTCTTCTGCATTACCTCTCTCTTTTAGCTCTTTTCCCCTCAAGTGACTCTTTTCCCTAGCGTCCCTCTTTTCCATGAACTCTCTCTTTCTATTCTTTTCCCCCGACTCTCTCTTTTCCCCGGCGTCCCTCTTTTCCTTGAGCTCTCTCTTCCCCTTTTTTTCCCTCGACTCTCTCTTTTCCCGGGTTTCCCTCTTCTGCATTAACTCTCTCTTTCTATTCTTTTCCCTCGACGCTCTCTTTACCCTGGCTTCCCTCTTCTGCATGATTTCTCTCGTTCCCTTTTTTTCCCCTCGACTCTCTCTTTTCCCTGGTTTCCCTCTTCTGCATGAACTCTTTCTCCACCTTCTTTTCCATCGACTCTCTCTTTTCCCTGCTTTCCCTCTTCGGCATGATTTTTCTCATTCACTTTTTTTTCCCCTCGACTCTCTCTTTTTCCTGGTTTCCCTCTTCTGCATTACCTCTCTCTTTTAGCTCTTTTCCCCTCAAGTGACTCTTTTCCCCGGCGTCCCTCTTTTCCTTGAGCTCTCTCTTCCCCTTCGTTCCATCGACTCTCTCTTTTGCCGGGTTTCGCTCTTCTGCATTAACTCTCTTTCTATTCTTTTCCCTCGACTCTCTCTTTTCCCTGGTTTCCCTCTTCTGCATTACCTGTCTCTTTTAGCTCTTTTCCCCTCAAGTGACTCTTTTCCGTGGCGTCCCTCTTTTCCATGAACTCTCTCTTCCCCTTCTTTTCCCTCGACTCTCTCTTTTTCCTGGTTTCCCTCTTCTGCATGAACTGTTTCTCCACCTTCTTTTCCATCGACTCTCTCTTTTCCCTGGTTTCCCTCTATTCCTTGAGCTCTCTCTTCCCCTTCGTTTCCATCGACTCTCTCTTTTCCCTGGCTTCCCTCTTCTGCATGATTTCTCTCGTTCCCTTTTTTTCCCCTCGACTCTCTCTTTTCCCTGGTTTCCCTCTTCTGCATGAACTCTTTCTCCACCTTCTTTTCCATCGACTCTCTCTTTTCCCTGCTTTCCTTCTTCGGCATGATTTTTCTCGTTCCCTTTTTTTTCCCCTCGAGTCTCTCTTTTCCCTAGTTTCCCTCTTCTTCATTACCTCTCTCTTTTAGCTCTTTTCCCGTCGCATGACTCTTTTCCGTGGCGTCCCTCTTTTCCATGAACTCTCTCTTCCCCTTCTTTTCCCTCGACTCTCTCTTTTTCCTGGTTTCCCTCTTCTGCATGAACTGTTTCTCCACCTTCTTTTCCATCGACTCTCTCTTTTCCCGGGTTTCGCTCTTCTGCATTAACTCTCTCTTTCTATTCTTTTCCCTCGACTCTCTCTTTTTCCTGGTTTCCCTCTTCTGCATGAACTCTTTCTTCACCTTCTATTCCCTCGACTCTCTCTTTTCCCGGGTTTCGCTCTTCTGCATTAACTCTCTCTTTCTATTCTTTTCCCTCGACTCTCTCTTTTCCCGGGTTTCCCTCTTCTGCATGAACTCTTTCTTCACCTTCTATTCCCTCGACTCTCTCTTTTCCCTGGTTTCCCTCTTCTGCATTACCTCTCTCTTTTAGCTCTTTTCCCCTCAAGTGACTCTTTTCCCTGGCGTCCCTCTTTTCCATGAACTCTCTATTCCCCTTCTTTTCCCTCGACTCTCTCTTTTTCCTGGTTTCCCTCTTCTGCATGAACTGTTTCTCCACCTTCTTTTCCATCGACTCTCTCTTTTCCCTGCTTTCCCTCTTTTTCATGAACTCTCTGTTTCCCTTCTTTTCCCTCGACTCTCTCTTTTCCCTGGTTTCCCTCTTCTGCATGAACTTTTTCTCCACCTTCTTTTCCCTCGACACTCTCTTTTCCCTGGTTTCCCTCTTCTGCATTACCTGTCTCTTTTAGCTCCTTTCCCCTCGAGTGACTCTTTTCCCTGGCGTCCCTCTTCTGCATTAACTCTCTCTTTCCCTTCTTTTCCCTCGACTCGCTCTTTTCCCCGGCGTCCCTCTTTTCCTTGAGCTCTCTCTTCCCCTTCGTTTCCATCGACTCTCTCTTTTCCCGGGTTTCGCTCTTCTGCATTAACTCTCTCTTTCTATTCTTTTCCCTCGACTCTCTCTTTTTCCTGGTTTCCCTCTTCTGCATGAACTCTTTCTTCACCTTCTTTTCCCTCGACTCTCTCTTTTCCCTGGTTTCCCTCTTCTGCATTACCTCTCTCTTTTAGCTCTTTTCCCCTCAAGTGACTCTTTTCCCTAGCGTCCCTCTTTTCCATGAACTCTCTCTTTCTATTCTTTTCCCCCGACTCTCTCTTTTCCCCGGTGTCCCTCTTTTCCTTGAGCTCTCTCTTCCCCTTTTTTTTCCTCGACTCTCTCTTTTCCCGGGTTTCCCTCTTCTGCATTAACTCTCTCTTTCTATTCTTTTCCCTCGACGCTCTCTTTACCCTGGCTTCCCTCTTCTGCATGATTTCTCTCGTTCCCTTTTTTTTCCCCTCGACTCTCTCTTTTCCCTGGTTTCCCTCTTCTGCATGAACTCTTTCTCCACCTTCTTTTCCATCGACTCTCTCTTTTCCCTGCTTTCCCTCTTCGGCATGATTTTTCTCGTTCCCTTTTTTTTCCCCTCGACTCTCTCTTTTCCCTAGTTTCCCTCTTCTGCATTACCTCTCTCTTTTAGCTCTTTTCCCCTCAAGTGACTCTTTTCCCTAGCGTCCCTCTTTTCCATGAACTCTCTCTTTCTATTCTTTTCCCCCGACTCTCTCTTTTCCCCGGCGTCCCTCTTTTCCTTGAGCTCTCTCTTCCCCTTCGTTTCCATCGACTCTCTCTTTTGCCGGGTTTCGCTCTTCTGCATTAACTCTCTTTCTATTCTTTTCCCTCGACTCTCTCTTTTCCCTGGTTTCCCTCTTCTGCATTACCTCTCTCTTTTAGCTCTTTTCCCCTCAAGTGACTCTTTTCCCTGGCGTCCCTCTTTTCCATGAACTCTCTCTTCCCCTTCTTTTCCGTCGACTCTCTCTTTTTCCTGGTTTCCCTCTTCTGCATGAACTGTTTCTCCACCTTCTTTTCCATCGACTCTCTCTTTTCCCTGGTTTCCCTCTTTTTCATGAACTCTCTGTTTCCCTTCTTTTCCCTCGACTCTCTCTTTTCCCTGGCTTCCCTCTTCTGCATGATTTCTCTCGTTCCCTTTTTTTCCCCTCGACTCTCTCTTTTCCCTGGTTTCCCTCTTCTGCATGAACTCTTTCTCCACCTTCTTTTCCATCGACTCTCTCTTTTCCCTGCTTTCCCTCTTCGGCATGATTTTTCTCATTCACTTTTTTTTCCCCTCGACTCTCTCTTTTTCCTGGTTTCCCTCTTCTGCATTACCTCTCTCTTTTAGCTCTTTTCCCCTCAAGTGACTCTTTTCCCTGGTGTCCCTCTTTTCCATGAACTCTCTCTTCCCCTTCTTTTCCCTCGACTCTCTCTTTTTCCTGGTTTCCCTCTTCTGCATGAACTGTTTCTCCACCTTCTTTTCCATCGACTCTCTCTTTTCCCTGGTTTCCCTCTTTTTCATGAACTCTCTGTTTCCCTTCTTTTCCCTCGACTCTCTCTTTTCCCTGGCTTCCCTCTTCTGCATGATTTCTCTCGTTCCCTTTTTTCCCCCTCGACTCTCTCTTTTCCCTGGTTTCCCTCTTCTGCATGAACTCTTTCTCCACCTTCTTTTCCATCGACTCTCTCTTTTCCCTGCTTTCCCTCTTCGGCATGATTTTTCTCGTTCCCTTTTTTTTCCCCTCGACTCTCTCTTTTCCCTAGTTTCCCTCTTCTGCATTAGCTCTCTCTTTTAGCTCTTTTCCCGTCGCATGACTCTTTTCCGTGGCGTCCCTCTTTTCCATGAACTCTCTCTTCCCCTTCTTTTCCCTCGACTCTCTCTTTTTCCTGGTTTCCCTCTTCTGCATGAACTGTTTCTCCACCTTCTTTTCCATCGACTCTCTCTTTTCCCTGGTTTCCCTCTTTTTCATGAACTCTCTGTTTCCCTTCTTTTCCCTCGACTCTCTCTTTTCCCTGGTTTCCCTCTTCTGCATTAACTCTCTCTTCCCCTTCTTTTCCCTCGACTCTCTCTTTTTCCTGGTTTCCCTCTTCTGCATGAACTATTTCTCCACCTTCTTTTCCATCGACTCTCTCTTTTCCCTGGTTTCCCTCTTTTTCATGAACTCTCTGTTTCCCTTCTTTTCCCTCGACTCTCTCTTTTCCCTGGTTTCCCTCTTCTGCATTAACTCTCTCTTTCCATTCTTTTCCCCTCGACTCTCTCTTTTCCCTGGTTTCCCTCTTCTGCATTAACTCTCTCTTTCCATTCTTTTCCCTCGACTCTCTCTTTTCCCTGGTTTCCCTCTTCTGCATGAACTCTTTCTCCACCTTCTTTTCCATCGACTCTCTCTTTTCCCTGCTTTCCCTCTTCTGCATTACCTCTCTCTTTTAGCTCTTTTCCCTTCAAGTGACTCTTTTCCCTAGCGTCCCTCTTTTCCATGAACTCTCTCTTTCTATTCTTTTCCCCGACTCTCTCTTTTCCCCGGCGTCCCTCTTTTCCTTGAGCTCTCTCTTCCCCTTCGTTTCCATCGACTCTCTCTTTTGCCGGGTTTCCCTCTTCTGCATTACCTCTCTCTTTTAGCTCTTTTCCCCTCAAGTGACTCTTTTCCCTGGCGTCCCTCTTTTCCATGAACTCTCTCTTCCCCTTCTTTTCCGTCGACTCTCTCTTTTTCCTGGTTTCCCTCTTCTGCATGAACTGTTTCTCCACCTTCTTTTCCATCGACTCTCTCTTTTCCCTGGTTTCCCTCTTTTTCATGAACTCTCTGTTTCCCTTCTTTTCCCTCGACTCTCTCTTTTCCCTGGCTTCCCTCTTCTGCATGATTTCTCTCGTTCCCTTTTTTTCCCCTCGAGTCTCTCTTTTCCCTAGTTTCCCTCTTCTTCATTACCTCTCTCTTTTAGCTCTTTTCCCGTCGCATGACTCTTTTCCGTGGCGTCCCTCTTTTCCATGAACTCTCTCTTCCCCTTCTTTTCCCTCGACTCTCTCTTTTTCCTGGTTTCCCTCTTCTGCATGAACTGTTTCTCCACCTTCTTTTCCATCGACTCTCTCTTTTCCCGGGTTTCGCTCTTCTGCATTAACTCTCTCTTTCTATTCTTTTCCCTCGACTCTCTCTTTTTCCTGGTTTCCCTCTTCTGCATGAACTCTTTCTTCACCTTCTATTCCCTCGACTCTCTCTTTTCCCGGGTTTCGCTCTTCTGCATTAACTCTCTCTTTCTATTCTTTTCCCTCGACTCTCTCTTTTCCCGGGTTTCCCTCTTCTGCATGAACTCTTTCTTCACCTTCTATTCCCTCGACTCTCTCTTTTCCCTGGTTTCCCTCTTCTGCATTACCTCTCTCTTTTAGCTCTTTTCCCCTCAAGTGACTCTTTTCCCTGGCGTCCCTCTTTTCCATGAACTCTCTATTCCCCTTCTTTTCCCTCGACTCTCTCTTTTCTCCTGGTTTCCCTCTTCTGCATGAACTGTTTCTCCACCTTCTTTTCCATCGACTCTCTCTTTTCCCTGCTTTCCCTCTTTTTCATGAACTCTCTGTTTCCCTTCTTTTCCCCTCGACTCTCTCTTTTCCCTGGTTTCCCTCTTCTGCATGAACTTTTTCTCCACCTTCTTTTCCCTCGACACTCTCTTTTCCCTGGTTTCCCTCTTCTGCATTACCTGTCTCTTTTAGCTCCTTTCCCCTCGAGTGACTCTTTTCCCTGGCGTCCCTCTTCTGCATTAACTCTCTCTTTCCCTTCTTTTCCCCTCGACTCGCTCTTTTCCCCGGCGTCCCTCTTTTCCTTGAGCTCTCTCTTCCCCTTCGTTTCCATCGACTCTCTCTTTTCCCCGGGTTTCGCTCTTCTGCATTAACTCTCTCTTTCTATTCTTTTCCCTCGACTCTCTCTTTTTCCTGGTTTCCCTCTTCTGCATGAACTCTTTCTTCACCTTCTTTTCCCTCGACTCTCTCTTTTCCCTGGTTTCCCTCTTCTGCATTACCTCTCTCTTTTAGCTCTTTTCCCCTCAAGTGACTCTTTTCCCTAGCGTCCCTCTTTTCCATGAACTCTCTCTTTCTATTCTTTTCCCCCGACTCTCTCTTTTCCCCGGTGTCCCTCTTTTCCTTGAGCTCTCTCTTCCCCTTTTTTTTCCTCGACTCTCTCTTTTCCCGGGTTTCCCTCTTCTGCATTAACTCTCTCTTTCTATTCTTTTCCCTCGACGCTCTCTTTACCCTGGCTTCCCTCTTCTGCATGATTTCTCTCGTTCCCTTTTTTTTCCCCTCGACTCTCTCTTTTCCCTGGTTTCCCTCTTCTGCATGAACTCTTTCTCCACCTTCTTTTCCATCGACTCTCTCTTTTCCCTGCTTTCCCTCTTCGGCATGATTTTTCTCGTTCCCTTTTTTTTCCCCTCGACTCTCTCTTTTCCCTAGTTTCCCTCTTCTGCATTACCTCTCTCTTTTAGCTCTTTTCCCCTCAAGTGACTCTTTTCCCTAGCGTCCCTCTTTTCCATGAACTCTCTCTTTCTATTCTATTCCCCCGACTCTCTCTTTTCCCCGGCGTCCCTCTTTTCCTTGAGCTCTCTCTTCCCCTTCGTTTCCATCGACTCTCTCTTTTGCCGGGTTTCGCTCTTCTGCATTAACTCTCTTTCTATTCTTTTCCCTCGACTCTCTCTTTTCCCTGGTTTCCCTCTTCTGCATTACCTCTCTCTTTTAGCTCTTTTCCCCCCAAGTGACTCTTTTCCCTGGCGTCCCTCTTTTCCATGAACTCTCTCTTCCCCTTCTTTTCCGTCGACTCTCTCTTTTTCCTGGTTTCCCTCTTCTGCATGAACTGTTTCTCCACCTTCTTTTCCATCGACTCTCTCTTTTCCCTGGTTTCCCTCTTTTTCATGAACTCTCTGTTTCCCTTCTTTTCCCTCGACTCTCTCTTTTCCCTGGCTTCCCTCTTCTGCATGATTTCTCTCGTTCCCTTTTTTTCCCCTCGACTCTCTCTTTTCCCTGGTTTCCCTCTTCTGCATGAACTCTTTCTCCACCTTCTTTTCCATCGACTCTCTCTTTTCCCTGCTTTCCCTCTTCGGCATGATTTTTCTCATTCACTTTTTTTTCCCCTCGACTCTCTCTTTTTCCTGGTTTCCCTCTTCTGCATTACCTCTCTCTTTTAGCTCTTTTCCCCTCAAGTGACTCTTTTCCCTGGTGTCCCTCTTTTCCATGAACTCTCTCTTCCCCTTCTTTTCCCTCGACTCTCTCTTTTTCCTGGTTTCCCTCTTCTGCATGAACTGTTTCTCCACCTTCTTTTCCATCGACTCTCTCTTTTCCCTGGTTTCCCTCTTTTTCATGAACTCTCTGTTTCCCTTCTTTTCCCTCGACTCTCTCTTTTCCCTGGTTTCCCTCTTCTGCATTAACTCTCTCTTTCCATTCTTTTCCCTCGACTCTCTCTTTTCCCTGGTTTCCCTCTTCTGCATGAACTCTTTCTCCACCTTCTTTTCCATCGACTCTCTCTTTTCCCTGCTTTCCCTCTTCGGCATGATTTTTCTCGTTCCCTTTTTTTTCCCCTCGACTCTCTCTTTTCCCTAGTTTCCCTCTTCTGCATTAGCTCTCTCTTTTAGCTCTTTTCCCGTCGCATGACTCTTTTCCGTGGCGTCCCTCTTTTCCATGAACTCTCTCTTCCCCTTCTTTTCCCTCGACTCTCTCTTTTTCCTGGTTTCCCTCTTCTGCATGAACTGTTTCTCCACCTTCTTTTCCATCGACTCTCTCTTTTCCCTGGTTTCCCTCTTTTTCATGAACTCTCTGTTTCCCTTCTTTTCCCTCGACTCTCTCTTTTCCCTGGTTTCCCTCTTCTGCATTAACTCTCTTTCTATTCTTTTCCCTCGACTCTCTCTTTTCCCTGGTTTCCCTCTTCTGCATTACCTCTCTCTTTTAGCTCTTTTCCCCTCAAGTGACTCTTTTCCCTAGCGTCCCTCTTTTCCATGAACTCTCTCTTTCTATTCTTTTCCCCCGACTCTCTCTTTTCCCCGGCGTCCCTCTTTTCCTTGAGCTCTCTCTTCCCCTTTTTTTCCCTCGACTCTCTCTTTTCCCGGGTTTCCCTCTTCTGCATTAACTCTCTCTTTCTATTCTTTTCCCTCGACGCTCTCTTTACCCTGGCTTCCCTCTTCTGCATGATTTCTCTCGTTCCCTTTTTTTCCCCTCGACTCTCTCTTTTCCCTGGTTTCCCTCTTCTGCATGAACTCTTTCTCCACCTTCTTTTCCATCGACTCTCTCTTTTCCCTGCTTTCCCTCTTCTGCATTACCTCTCTCTTTTAGCTCTTTTCCCTTCAAGTGACTCTTTTCCCTAGCGTCCCTCTTTTCCATGAACTCTCTCTTTCTATTCTTTTCCCCCGACTCTCTCTTTTCCCCGGCGTCCCTCTTTTCCTTGAGCTCTCTCTTCCCCTTCGTTTCCATCGACTCTCTCTTTTGCCGGGTTTCGCTCTTCTGCATTAACTCTCTTTCTATTCTTTTCCCTCGACTCTCTCTTTTCCCTGGTTTCCCTCTTCTGCATTACCTCTCTCTTTTAGCTCTTTTCCCCTCAAGTGACTCTTTTCCCTGGCGTCCCTCTTTTCCATGAACTCTCTCTTCCCCTTCTTTTCCGTCGACTCTCTCTTTTTCCTGGTTTCCCTCTTCTGCATGAACTGTTTCTCCACCTTCTTTTCCATCGACTCTCTCTTTTCCCTGGTTTCCCTCTTTTTCATGAACTCTCTGTTTCCCTTCTTTTCCCTCGACTCTCTCTTTTCCCTGGCTTCCCTCTTCTGCATGATTTCTCTCGTTCCCTTTTTTTCCCCTCGACTCTCTCTTTTCCCTGGTTTCCCTCTTCTGCATGAACTCTTTCTCCACCTTCTTTTCCATCGACTCTCTCTTTTCCCTGCTTTCCCTCTTCGGCATGATTTTTCTCATTCACTTTTTTTTCCCCTCGACTCTCTCTTTTTCCTGGTTTCCCTCTTCTGCATTACCTCTCTCTTTTAGCTCTTTTCCCCTCAAGTGACTCTTTTCCCTGGCGTCCCTCTTTTCCATGAACTCTCTCTTCCCCTTCTTTTCCCTCGACTCTCTCTTTTTCCTGGTTTCCCTCTTCTGCATGAACTGTTTCTCCACCTTCTTTTCCATCGACTCTCTCTTTTCCCTGGTTTCCCTCTTTTTCATGAACTCTCTGTTTCCCTTCTTTTCCCTCGACTCTCTCTTTTCCCTGGTTTCCCTCTTCTGCATGAACTTTTTCTCCACCTTCTTTTCCCTCGACACTCTCTTTTCCCTGGTTTCCCTCTTCTGCATTACCTGTCTCTTTTAGCTCCTTTCCCCTCGAGTGACTCTTTTCCCTGGCGTCCCTCTTCTGCATTAACTCTCTCTTTCCCTTCTTTTCCCTCGACTCGCTCTTTTCCCCGGCGTCCCTCTTTTCCTTGAGCTCTTTCTTCCCCTTCGTTTCCATCGACTCTCTCTTTTCCCGGGTTTCGCTCTTCTGCATTAACTCTCTCTTTCCATTCTTTTCCCTCGACTCTCTCTTTTTCCTGGTTTCCCTCTTCTGCATGAACTCTTTCTTCACCTTCTTTTCCCTCGACTCTCTCTTTTCCCTGGTTTCCCTCTTCTGCATTACCTCTCTCTTTTAGCTCTTTTCCCCTCAAGTGACTCTTTTCCCTAGCGTCCCTCTTTTCCATGAACTCTCTCTTTCTATTCTTTTCCCCCGACTCTCTCTTTTCCCCGGCGTCCCTCTTTTCCTTGAGCTCTCTCTTCCCCTTTTTTTCCCTCGACTCTCTCTTTTCCCGGGTTTCCCTCTTCTGCATTAACTCTCTCTTTCTATTCTTTTCCCTCGACGCTCTCTTTACCCTGGCTTCCCTCTTCTGCATGATTTCTCTCGTTCCCTTTTTTTTCCCCTCGACTCTCTCTTTTCCCTGGTTTCCCTCTTCTGCATGAACTCTTTCTCCACCTTCTTTTCCATCGACTCTCTCTTTTCCCTGCTTTCCCTCTTCGGCATGATTTTTCTCGTTCCCTTTTTTTTCCCCTCGACTCTCTCTTTTCCCTAGTTTCCCTCTTCTGCATTACCTCTCTCTTTTAGCTCTTTTCCCCTCAAGTGACTCTTTTCCCTAGCGTCCCTCTTTTCCATGAACTCTCTCTTTCTATTCTTTTCCCCCGACTCTCTCTTTTCCCCAGCGTCCCTCTTTTCCTTGAGCTCTCTCTTCCCCTTCATTTCCATCGACTCTCTCTTTTGCCGGGTTTCGCTCTTCTGCATTAACTCTCTTTCTATTCTTTTCCCTCGACTCTCTCTTTTCCCTGGTTTCCCTCTTCTGCATTACCTCTCTCTTTTAGCTCTTTTCCCCTCAAGTGACTCTTTTCCCTGGCGTCCCTCTTTTCCATGAACTCTCTCTTCCCCTTCTTTTCCGTCGACTCTCTCTTTTTCCTGGTTTCCCTCTTCTGCATGAACTGTTTCTCCACCTTCTTTTCCATCGACTCTCTCTTTTCCCTGGTTTCCCTCTTTTTCATGAACTCTCTGTTTCCCTTCTTTTCCCTCGACTCTCTCTTTTCCCTGGCTTCCCTCTTCTGCATGATTTCTCTCGTTCCCTTTTTTCCCCCTCGACTCTCTCTTTTCCCTGGTTTCCCTCTTCTGCATGAACTCTTTCTCCACCTTCTTTTCCATCGACTCTCTCTTTTCCCTGCTTTCCCTCTTCGGCATGATTTTTCTCATTCACTTTTTTTTCCCCTCGACTCTCTCTTTTTCCTGGTTTCCCTCTTCTGCATTACCTCTCTCTTTTAGCTCTTTTCCCCTCAAGTGACTCTTTTCCCTGGCGTCCCTCTTTTCCATGAACTCTCTCTTCCCCTTCTTTTCCCTCGACTCTCTCTTTTTCCTGGTTTCCCTCTTCTGCATGAACTGTTTCTCCACCTTCTTTTCCATCGACTCTCTCTTTTCCCTGGTTTCCCTCTTTTTCATGAACTCTCTGTTTCCCTTCTTTTCCCTCGACTCTCTCTTTTCCCTGGTTTCCCTCTTCTGCATGAACTTTTTCTCCACCTTCTTTTCCCTCGACACTCTCTTTTCCCTGGTTTCCCTCTTCTGCATTACCTGTCTCTTTTAGCTCCTTTCCCCTCGAGTGACTCTTTTCCCTGGCGTCCCTCTTCTGCATTAACTCTCTCTTTCCCTTCTTTTCCCTCGACTCGCTCTTTTCCCCGGCGTCCCTCTTTTCCTTGAGCTCTTTCTTCCCCTTCGTTTCCATCGACTCTCTCTTTTCCCGGGTTTCGCTCTTCTGCATTAACTCTCTCTTTCCATTCTTTTCCCTCGACTCTCTCTTTTTCCTGGTTTCCCTCTTCTGCATGAACTCTTTCTTCACCTTCTTTTCCCTCGACTCTCTCTTTTCCCTGGTTTCCCTCTTCTGCATTACCTCTCTCTTTTAGCTCTTTTCCCCTCAAGTGACTCTTTTCCCTAGCGTCCCTCTTTTCCATGAACTCTCTCTTTCTATTCTTTTCCCCCGACTCTCTCTTTTCCCCGGCGTCCCTCTTTTCCTTGAGCTCTCTCTTCCCCTTTTTTTCCCTCGACTCTCTCTTTTCCCGGGTTTCCCTCTTCTGCATGAACTCTTTCTTCACCTTCTATTCCCTAGACTCTCTCTTTTCCCTGGTTTCCCTCTTCTGCATTACCTCTCTCTTTTAGCTCTTTTCCCCTCAAGTGACTCTTTTCCCTGGCGTCCCTCTTTTCCATGAACTCTCTCTTCCCCTTCTTTTCCCTCGACTCTCTCTTTTTCCTGGTTTCCCTCTTCTGCATGAACTGTTTCTCCACCTTCTTTTCCCTCGACACTCTCTTTTCCCTGGTTTCCCTCTTCTGCATTACCTGTCTCTTTTAGCTCCTTTCCCCTCGAGTGACTCTTTTCCCTGGCGTCCCTCTTCTGCATTAACTCTCTCTTTCCCTTCTTTTCCCTCGACTCGCTCTTTTCCCCGGCGTCCCTCTTTTCCTTGAGCTCTCTCTTCCCCTTCGTTTCCATCGACTCTCTCTTTTCCCGGGTTTCGCTCTTCTGCATTAACTCTCTCTTTCTATTCTTTTCCCTCGACTCTCTCTTTTTCCTGGTTTCCCTCTTCTGCATGAACTCTTTCTTCCCTTTTTTTTCCCTCGACTCTCTCTTTTCCCTGGTTTCCCTCTTCTGCATTACCTCTCTCTTTTAGCTCTTTTCCCCTCAAGTGACTCTTTTCCCCGGCGTCCCTCTTTTCCTTGAGCTCTCTCTTCCCCTTCGTTCCATCGACTCTCTCTTTTGCCGGGTTTCGCTCTTCTGCATTAACTCTCTTTCTATTCTTTTCCCTCGACACTCTCTTTTCCCTGGTTTCCCTCTTCTGCATTACCTCTCTCTTTTAGCTCCTTTCCCCTCGAGTGACTCTTTTCCCTGGCGTCCCTCTTCTGCATTAACTCTCTCTTTCCCTTCTTTTCCCTCGACTCTCTCTTTTTTTCCTGGTTTCCCTCTTCTGCATGAACTCTTTCTTCACCTTCTATTCCCTCGACTCTCTCTTTTCCCTGGTTTCCCTCTTCTGCATTACCTCTCTCTTTTAGCTCTTTTCCCCTCAAGTGACTCTTTTCCCTGGCGTCCCTCTTTTCCATGAACTCTCTCTTCCCCTTCTTTTCCCTCGACTCTCTCTTTTTCCTGGTTTCCCTCTTCTGCATGAACTGTTTCTCCACCTTCTTTTCCATCGACTCTCTCTTTTCCCTGGTTTCCCTCTTTTTCATGAACTCTCTGTTTCCCTTCTTTTCCCTCGACTCTCTCTTTTCCCTGGTTTCCCTCTTCTGCATGAACTCTTTCTTCCCCTTCTATTCCCTCGACTCTCTCTTTTCCCTGGTTTCCCTCTTCTGCATTACCTGTCTCTTTTAGCTCTTTTCCCCTCGAGTGACTCTTTTCCCTGGCGTCCCTCTTCTGCATTAACTCTCTCTTTCCCTTCTTTTCCCTCGACTCGCTCTTTTCCCCGGCGTCCCTCTTTTCCTTGAGCTCTCTCTTCCCCTTCGTTTCCATCGACTCTCTCTTTTCCCGGGTTTCGCTCTTCTGCATTAACTCTCTCTTTCTATTCTTTTCCCTCGACTCTCTCTTTTTCCTGGTTTCCCTCTTCTGCATGAACTCTTTCTTCACCTTCTATTCCCTCGACTCTCTCTTTTCCCTGGCTTCCCTCTTCTGCATGATTTCTCTCGTTCCCTTTTTTTCCCCTCGACTCTCTCTTTTCCCTGGTTTCCCTCTTCTGCATGAACTCTTTCTCCACCTTCTTTTCCATCGACTCTCTCTTTTCCCTGGTTTCCCTCTTTTTCATGAACTCTCTGTTTCCCTTCTTTTCCCTCGACTCTCTCTTTTCCCTGGCTTCCCTCTTCTGCATGATTTCTCTCGTTCCCTTTTTTTCCCCTCGACTCTCTCTTTTCCCTGATTTCCCTCTTCTGCATGAACTCTTTCTCCACCTTCTTTTCCATCGACTCTCTCTTTTCCCTGCTTTCCCTCTTCGGCATGATTTTTCTCGTTCCCTTTTTTTTCCCCTCGACTCTCTCTTTTCCCTAGTTTCCCTCTTCTGCATTACCTCTCTCTTTTAGCTCTTTTCTCGTCGCATGTCTCTTTTCCGTGGCGTCCCTCTTTTCCATGAACTCTCTCTTCCCCTTCTTTTCCCTCGACTCTCTCTTTTTCCTGGTTTCCCTCTTCTGCATGAACTGTTTCTCCACCTTCTTTTCCCTCGACTCTCTCTTTTCCCTGGCTTCCCTCTTCTGCATTAACTCTCTCTTTCCATTCTTTTCCCTCGACTCTCTCTTTTCCCTGGTTTCCCTCTTCTGCATGAACTTTTTCTCCACCTTCTATTCCCTCGAGTCTCTCTTTTCCCTGGTTTCCCTCTTCTGCATTACCTCTCTCTTTTAGCTCTTTTCCCCTCAAGTGACTCTTTTCCCTGGCGTCCCTCTTCTGCATTAACTCTCTCTTTCCCTTCTTTTCCCTCGACTCGCTCTTTTCCCCGGCGTCCCTCTTTTCCTTGAGCTCTCTCTTCCCCTTTTTTTCCATCGACTCTCTCTTTTCCCGGGTTTCGCTCTTCTGCATTAACTCTCTCTTTCTATTCTTTTCCCTCGACTCTCTCTTTTTCCTGGTTTCCCTCTTCTGCATGAACTCTTTCTTCACCTTCTTTTCCCTCGTCTCTCTCTTTTCCCTGGTTTCCCTCTTCTGCATTACCTCTCTCTTTTAGCTCTTTTCCCCTCAAGTGACTCTTTTCCTCGGCGTCCCTCTTTTCCTTGAGCTCTCTCTTCCCCTATTTTTCCCTCGACTCTCTCTTTTTCCGGGTTTCCCTCTTCTGCATTAACTCTTTCCCCACCTTCTTTTCCATCGACTCTCTCTTTTCCCTGCTTTCCCTCTTCGGCATGATTTTTCTCGTTCCCTTTTTTTTCCCCTCGACTCTCTCTTTTCCCTAGTTTCCCTCTTCTGCATTAGCTCTCTCTTTTAGCTCTTTTCCCATCGCATGACTCTTTTCCCTGGCGTCCCTCTTTTCCATGAACTCTCTCTTCTCTTTCTTTTCCCTCGACACTCTCTTTTTCCTGGTTTCCCTCTTCTGCATGAACTGTTTCTCCACCTTTTCCATCGACTCTCTCTTTTCCCTGGTTTCCCTCTTTTTCATGAACTCTCTGTTTTCCTTCTTTTCCCTCGACTCTCTCTTTTCCCTGGTTTCCCTCTTCTGCATTAACTCTCTCTTTCCATTCTTTTCCCTCGACTCTCTCTTTTCCCTGGTTTCCCTCTTTTTCATGAACTCTCTGTTTCCCTTCTTTTCCCTCGACTCTCTCTTTTCCCTGGTTTCCCTCTTCTGCATTAACTCTCTCTTTCCATTCTTTTCCCTCGACTCTCTCTTTTCCCTGGTTTCCCTCTTCTGCATGAACTTTTTCTCCACCTTCTTTTCCCTCGACTCTCTCTTTTCCCTGGTTTCCCTCTTCTGCATTACCTGTCTCTTTTAGCTCCTTTCCCCTCGAGTGACTCTTTTCCCTGGCGTCCCTCTTCTGCATTAACTCTCTCTTTCCCTTCTTTTCCCTCGACTCGCTCTTTTCCCCGGCGTCCCTCTTTTCCTTGAGCTCTCTCTTCCCCTTCGTTTCCATCGACTCTCTCTTTTGCCGGGTTTCGCTCTTCTGCATTAACTCTCTTTCTATTCTTTTCCCTCGACTCTCTCTTTTCCCTGGTTTCCCTCTTCTGCATTACCTCTCTCTTTTAGCTCTTTTCCCCTCAAGTGACTCTTTTCCCTGGCGTCCCTCTTTTCCATGAACTCTCTCTTCCCCTTCTTTTCCCTCGACTCTCTCTTTTCCCTGGCTTCCCTCTTCTGCATGATTTCTCTCGTTCCCTTTTTTCCCCCTCGACTCTCTCTTTTTCCTGGTTTCCCTCTTCTGCATGAACTCTTTCTCCACCTTCTTTTCCACCGACTCTCTCTTTTCCCTGCTTTCCCTCTTCGGCATGATTTTTCTCGTTCCCTTTTTTTTCCCCTCGACTCTCTTTTCCCTAGTTTCCCTCTTCTTCATTAACTCTCTCTTTTAGCTCTTTTCCCGTCGCATGACTCTTTTCCGTGGCGTCCCTCTTTTCCATGAACTCTCTCTTCCCCTTCTTTTCCCTCGACTCTCTCTTTTTCCTGGTTTCCCTCTTCTGCATGAACTGTTTCTCCACCTTCTTTTCCATCGACTCTCTCTTTTCCCTGGTTTCCCTCTTTTTCATGAACTCTCTGTTTCCCTTCTTTTCCCTCGACTCTCTCTTTTTCCTGGTTTCCCTCTTCTGCATGAACTCTTTCTTCACCTTCTATTCCCTCGACTCTCTCTTTTCCCTGGTTTCCCTCTTCTGCATTACCTGTCTCTTTTAGCTCTTTTCCCCTCGAGTGACTCTTTTCCCTGGCGTCCCTCTTTTCCATGAACTCTCTCTTCCCCTTCTTTTCCCTCGACTCTCTCTTTTTCCTGGTTTCCCTCTTCTGCATGAACTGTTTCTCCACCTTCTTTTCCATCGACTCTCTCTTTTCCCTGGTTTCCCTCTTTCTCATGAACTCTCTGTTTCCCTTCTTTTCCCTCGACTCTCTCTTTTTCCTGGTTTCCCTCTTCTGCATGAACTCTTTCTTCACCTTCTATTCCCTCGACTCTCTCTTTTCCCTGGTTTCCCTCTTCTGCATTACCTGTCTCTTTTAGCTCTTTTCCCCTCGAGTGACTCTTTTCCCTGGCGTCCCTCTTCTGCATTAACTCTCTCTTTCCCTTCTTTTCCCTCGACTCGCTCTTTTCCCCGGCGTCCCTCTTTTCCTTGAGCTCTCTCTTCCCCTTCTATTCCCTCGACTCTCTCTTTTCCCGGGTTTCGCTCTTCTGCATTAACTCTCTCTTTCTATTCTTTTCCCTCGACTCTCTCTTTTTCCTGGTTTCCCTCTTCTGCATGAACTCTTTCTTCACCTTCTATTCCCTCGACTCTCTCTTTTCCCTGGTTTCCCTCTTCTGCATTACCTCTCTCTTTTAGCTCTTTTCCCCTCAAGTGACTCTTTTCCCTGGCGTCCCTCTTTTCCATGAACTCTCTCTTCCCCTTCTTTTCCCTCGACTCTCTCTTTTTCCTGGTTTCCCTCTTCTGCATGAACTGTTTCTCCACCTTCTTTTCCATCGACTCTCTCTTTTCCCTGGTTTCCCTCTTTTTCATGAACTCTTTCTTCACCTTCTATTCCCCCGACTCTCTCTTTTCCCTGGTTTCCCTCTTCTGCATTAACTCTCTCTTTTAGCTCTTTTCCCCTCAAGTGACTCTTTTCCCTGGCGTCCCTCTTCTGCATTAACTCTCTCTTTCCCTTCTTTTCCCTCGACTCGCTCTTTTCCCCGGCGTCCCTCTTTTCCTTGAGCTCTCTCTTCCCCTTCGTTTCCATCGACTCTCTCTTTTCCCGGGTTTCGCTCTTCTGCATTAACTCTCTCTTTCTATTCTTTTCCCTCGACTCTCTCTTTTTCCTGGTTTCCCTCTTCTGCATGAACTCTTTCTTCACCTTCTTTTCCCTCGACTCTCTCTTTTCCCTGGTTTCCCGCTTCTGCATTACCTCTCTCTTTTAGCTCTTTTCCCCTCAAGTGACTCTTTTCCCTAGCGTCCCTCTTTTCCATGAACTCTCTCTTTCTATTCTTTTCCCCCGACTCTCTCTTTTCCCCGGCGTCCCTCTTTTCCTTGAGCTCTCTCTTCCCCTTTTTTTCCCTCGACTCTCTCTTTTTCCGGGTTTCCCTCTTCTGCATTAACTCTCTCTTTCTATTCTTTTCCCTCGACGCTCTCTTTTCCCTGGCTTCCCTCTTCTGCATGATTTCTCTCGTTCCCTTTTTTTCCCCTCGACTCTCTCTTTTCCCTGGTTTCCCTCTTCTGCATTAACTCTTTCTCCACCTTCTTTTCCATCGACTCTCTCTTTTCCCTGCTTTCCCTCTTCGGCATGATTTTTCTCGTTCCCTTTTTTTTCCCCTCGACTCTCTCTTTTCCCTAGTTTCCCTCTTCTGCATTACCTCTCTCTTTTAGCTCTTTTCCCGTCGCATGACTCTTTTCCGTGGCGTCCCTCTTTTCCATGAACTCTCTCTTCCCCTTCTTTTCCCTCGACTCTCTCTTTTTCCTGGTTTCCCTCTTCTGCATGAACTGTTTCTCCACCTTCTTTTCCCTCGACTCTCTCTTTTCCCTGGCTTCCCTCTTCTGCATTATCTCTCTCTCCACCTTCTTTTCCCTCGACTCTCTCTTTTCCCTGGTTTCCCTCTTCTGCATGAACTGTCTCTTTTAGCTCCTTTCCCCTCGAGTGACTCTTTTCCCTGGCGTCCCTCTTCTGCATTAACTCTCTCTTTCACTTCTTTTCCCTCGACTCGCTCTTTTCCCCGGCGTCCCTCTTTTCCTTGAGCTCTCTCTTCCCCTTCATTTCCATCGACTCTCTCTTTTCCCGGGTTTCGCTCTTCTGCATTAACTCTCTTTTTCTATTCTTTTCTCTCGACTCTCTCTTTTTCCTGGTTTCCCTCTTCTGCATGAACTCTTTCTTCACCTTCTATTCCCTCGACTCTCTCTTTTCCCTGGTTTCCCTCTTCTGCATTACCTCTCTCTTTTAGCTCTTTTCCCCTCAAGTGACTCTTTTCCCTTGCGTCCGTCTTTTCCATGAACTCTCTCTTTCTATTCTTTTCCCCCGACTCTCTCTTTTCCCCGGCGTCCCTCTTTTCCTTGAGCTCTCTCTTCCCCTTTTTTTCCCTCGACTCTCTCTTTTCCCGGGTTTCCCTCTTCTGCATTAACTCTCTTTCTATTCTTTTCCCCCGACTCTCTCTTTTCCCTGGTTTCCCTCTTCTGCATTACCTCTCTCTTTTAGGTCTTTTCCCCTCAAGTGACTCTTTTCCCTGGCGTCCCTCTTTTCCATGAACTCTCTCTTCCCCTTCTTTTCCCTCGACTCTCTCTTTTTCCTGGTTTCCCTCTTCTGCATGAACTGTTTCTCCACCTTCTTTTCCATCGACTCTCTCTTTTCCCTGGTTTCCCTCTTTTTCATGAACTCTCTGTTTCCCTTCTTTTCCCTCGACTCTCTCTTTTCCCTGGCTTCCCTCTTCTGCATGATTTCTCTCGTTCCCTTTTTTTCCCCTCGACTCTCTCTTTTCCCTGGTTTCCCTCTTCTGCATGAACTCTTTCTCCACCTTCTTTTCCATCGACTCTCTCTTTTCCCTGCTTTCCCTCTTCGGCATGATTTTTCTCGTTCCCTTTTTTTTCCCCTCGACTCTCTCTTTTCCCTAGTTTCCCTCTTCTGCATTACCTCTCTCTTTTAGCTCTTTTCCCGTCGCATGTCTCTTTTCCGTGGCGTCCCTCTTTTCCATGAACTCTCTCTTCCCCTTCTTTTCCCTCGACTCTCTCTTTTTCCTGGTTTCCCTCTTCTGCATGAACTGTTTCTCCACCTTCTTTTCCCTCGACACTCTCTTTGCCCTGGTTTCCCTCTTCTGCATTACCTGTCTCTTTTAGCTCCTTTCCCCTCGAGTGACTCTTTTCCCTGGCGTCCCTCTTCTGCATTAACTCTCTCTTTCCCTTCTTTTCCCTCGACTCGCTCTTTTCCCCGGCGTCCCTCTTTTCCTTGAGCTCTCTCTTCCCCTTCGTTTCCATCGACTCTCTCTTTTCCCGGGTTTCGCTCTTCTGCATTAACTCTCTTTCTATTCTTTTCCCTCGACTCTCTCTTTTCCCTGGCTTCCCTCTTCTGCATTACCTCTCTCTTTTAGCTCTTTTCCCCTCAAGTGACTCTTTTCCCTGGCGTCCCTCTTTTCCATGAACTCTCTCTTCCCCTTCTTTTCCCTCGACTCTCTCTTTTCCCTGGTTTCCCTCTTCTGCATGAACTGTTTCTCCACCTTCTTTTCCATCGACTCTCTCTTTTCCCTGCTTTCCCTCTTTTTCATGAACTCTCTGTTTCCCTTCTTTTCCCTCGACTCTCTCTTTTTCCTGGTTTCCCTCTTCTGCATGAACTCTTTCTTCACCTTTTATTCCCTCGACTCTCTCTTTTCCCTGGTTTCCCTCTTCTGCATTACCTGTCTCTTTTAGCTCTTTTCCCCTCGAGTGACTCTTTTCCCTGGCGTCCCTCTTCTGCATTAACTCTCTCTTCCCCTTCTTTTCCCTCGACTCGCTCTTTTCCCCGGCGTCCCTCTTTTCCTTGAGCTCTCTCTTCCCCTTCATTTCCATCGACTCTCTCTTTTCCCGGGTTTCGCTCTTCTGCATTAACTCTCTCTTTCTATTCTTTTCCCTCGACTCTCTCTTTTTCCTGGTTTCCCTCTTCTGCATGAACTCTTTCTTCACCTTCTATTCCCTCGACTCTCTCTTTTCCCTGGTTTCCCTCTTCTGCATTACCTCTCTCTTTTAGCTCTTTTCCCCTCAAGTGACTCTTTTCCCTGGCGTCCCTCTTTTCCATGAACTCTCTCTTCCCCTTCTTTTCCCTCGACTCTCTCTTTTTCCTGGTTTCCCTCTTCTGCATGAACTGTTTCTCCACCTTCTTTTCCATCGACTCTCTCTTTTCCCTGGTTTCCCTCTTCTGCATTAACTCTCTCTTTCCCTTCTTTTCCCTCTACTCGCTCTTTTCCCCGGCGTCCCTCTTTTCCTTGAGCTCTCTCTTCCCCTTCATTTCCATTGACTCTCTCTTTTCCCGGGTTTCGCTCTTCTGCATTAACTCTCTCTTTCTATTCTTTTCCCTCGACTCTCTCTTTTTCCTGGTTTCCCTCTTCTGCATGAACTCTTTCTTCACCTTCTATTCCCTCGACTCTCTCTTTTCCCTGGTTTCCCTCTTCTGCATTACCTCTCTCTTTTAGCTCTTTTCCCCTCAAGTGACTCTTTTCCCTAGCGTCCCTCTTTTCCATGAACTCTCTCTTTCTATTCTTTTCCCCCGACTCTCTCTTTTCCCCGGCGTCCCTCTTTTCCTTGAGCTCTCTCTTCCCCTTTTTTTCCCTCGACTCTCTCTTTTCCCGGGTTTCCCTCTTCTGCATTAACTCTCTCTTTCTATTCTTTTCCCTCGACGCTCTCTTTTCCCTGGCTTCCCTCTTCTGCATGATTTCTCTCGTTCCCTTTTTTTCCCCCTCGACTCTCTCTTTTCCCTGTTTTCCCTCTTCTGCATGAACTCTTTCTCCACCTTCTTTTCCATCGACTCTCTCTTTTCCCTGCTTTCCCTCTTCGGCATGATTTTTCTCGTTCCCTTTTTTTTCCCCTCGACTCTCTCTTTTCCCTAGTTTCCCTCTTCTGCATTACCTCTCTCTTTTAGCTCTTTTCCCCTCAAGTGACTCTTTTCCCTAGCGTCCCTCTTTTCCATGAACTCTCTCTTTCTATTCTTTTCCCCCGACTCTCTCTTTTCCCCGGCGTCCCTCTTTTCCTTGAGCTCTCTCTTCCCCTTCGTTTCCATCGACTCTCTCTTTTGCCCGGTTTCGCTCTTCTGCATTAACTCTCTTTCTATTCTTTTCCCTCGACTCTCTCTTTTCCCTGGTTTCCCTCTTCTGCATTACCTCTCTCTTTTAGCTCTTTTCCCCTCAAGTGACTCTTTTCCCTGGCGTCCCTCTTTTCCATGAACTCTCTCTTCCCCTTCTTTTCCCTCGACTCTCTCTTTTTCCTGGTTTCCCTCTTCTGCATGAACTGTTTCTCCACCTTCTTTTCCATCGACTCTCTCTTTTCCCTGGTTTCCCTCTTTTTCATGAACTCTCTGTTTCCCTTCTTTTCCCTCGACTCTCTCTTTTCCCTGGCTTCCCTCTTCTGCATGATTTCTCTCGTTCCCTTTTTTTTCCCCTCGACTCTCTCTTTTCCCTGGTTTCCCTCTTCTGCATGAACTCTTTCTCCACCTTCTTTTCCATCGACTCTCTCTTTTCCCTGCTTTCCCTCTTCGGCATGATTTTTCTCGTTCCCTTTTTTTTCCCCTCGACTCTCTCTTTTCCCTAGTTTCCCTCTTCTGCATTACCTCTCTCTTTTAGCTCTTTTCCCCTCGAGTGACTCTTTTCCCTGGCGTCCCTCTTTTCCATGAACTCTCTCTTCCCCTTCTTTTCCCTCGACTCTCTCTTTTTCCTGGTTTCCCTCTTCTGCATGAACTCTTTTTCCACCTTCTTTTCCCTCGACTCTCTCTTTTCCCTGGTTTCCCTCTTTTTCATGAACTCTCTCTTTCCCTTCTTTTCCCTCGACTCTCTCTTTTCCCTGGTTTCCCTCTTCTGCATTAACTCTCTCTTTCCATTCTTTTCCCTCGACTCTCTCTTTTCCCTGGTTTCCCTCTTCTGCATTAACTGTCTCTTTTCGCTCCTTTCCCCTCGACTCTCTCTTTTCCCTGGCTTCCCTCTTCTGCATGAACTCTCTCTTTCCCTTCTTTTCCCTCGACTCTCTCTTTTCCCTGGTTTCCCTCTTCTGCATGAACTCTTTCTTCACCTTCTTTTCCCTCGACTCTCTCTTTTCCCTGGTTTCCCTCTTCTGCATTACCTCTCTCTTTTAGCTCTTTTCCCCTCAAGTGACTCTTTTCCCTGGTGTCCCTCTTTTCCATGAACTCTCTCTTCCCCTTCTTTTCCCTCGACTCTCTCTTTTTCCTGGTTTCCCTCTTCTGCATGAACTGTTTCTCCACCTTCTTTTCCATCGACTCTCTCTTTTCCCTGGTTTCCCTCTTTTTCATGAACTCTCTGTTTCCCTTCTTTTCCCTCGACTCTCTCTTTTCCCTGGTTTCCCTCTTCTGCATTAACTCTCTCTTCCCCTTCTTTTCCCTCGACTCTCTCTTTTCCCTGGTTTCCCTCTTCTGCATTACCTCTCTCTTTTAGCTCTTTTCCCCTCGAATGACTCTTTTCCGTGGCGTCCCTCTTTTCCATGAACTCTCTCTTTCTCTTCTTTTCCCCCGACTCTCTCTTTTCCCCGGCGTCCCTCTTTTTCTTGAACTCTCTCTTTCCCTTCTTTTCCCTCGACTCTCTCTTTTCCCTGGTTTCCCTCTTCTGCATTAACTCTCTTTCTATTCTTTTCCCTCGACTCTCTCTTTTCCCTGGTTTCCCTCTTCTGCATTACCTCTCTCTTTTAGCTCTTTTCCCCTCAAGTGACTCTTTTCCCTAGCGTCCCTCTTTTCCATGAACTCTCTCTTTCTCTTCTTTTCCCCCGACTCTCTCTTTTCCCCGGCGTCCCTCTTTTCCTTGAGCTCTCTCTTCCCCTTTTTTTCCCATCGACTCTCTCTTTTCCCGGGTTTCCCTCTTCTGCATTAACTCTCTCTTTCTCTTCTTTTCCCTCGACGCTCTCTTTACCCTGGCTTCCCTCTTCTGCATGATTTCTCTCGTTCCCTTTTTTTCCCCTCGACTCTCTCTTTTCCCTGGTTTCCCTCTTCTGCATGAACTCTTTCTCCACCTTCTTTTCCATCGACTCTCTCTTTTCCCTGCTTTCCCTCTTCTGCATTATCTTTCTCGTTCCCTTTTTTTTCCCCTCGACTCTCTCTTTTCCCTGGTTTCCCTCTTCTGCATTACCTCTCTCTTTTAGCTCTTTTCCCCGTCAAGTGACTCTTTTCCCTGGCGTCCCTCTTTTCCATGAACTCTCTCTTCCCCTTCTTTTCCGTCGACTCTCTCTTTTTCCTGGTTTCCCTCTTCTGCATGAACTGTTTCTCCACCTTCTTTTCCATCGACTCTCTCTTTTCCCTGGTTTCCCTCTTTTTCATGAACTCTCTGTTTCCCTTCTTTTCCCTCGACTCTCTCTTTTCCCTGGCTTCCCTCTTCTGCATGATTTCTCTCGTTCCCTTTTTTTCCCCTCGACTCTCTCTTTTCCCTGGTTTCCCTCTTCTGCATGAACTCTTTCTCCCCTTCTTTTCCATCGACTCTCT
>JAZGTQ010000247.1:0-51098 GCA_037953605.1 Necrosyrtes monachus | reverse complement strand
CCTGGCGTCCCTCTTTTCCATGAACTCTCTCTTCCCCTTCTTTTCCCTCGACTCTCTCTTTTTCCTGGTTTCCCTCTTTTTCATGAACTCTCTGTTTCCCTTCTTTTCCCTCGACTCTCTCTTTTCCCTGGCTTCCCTCTTCTGCATGATTTCTCTCGTTCCCTTTTTTTCCCCTCGACTCTCTCTTTTCCCTGGTTTCCCTCTTCTGCATGAACTCTTTCTCCACCTTCTTTTCCATCGACTCTCTCTTTTCCCTGCTTTCCCTCTTCGGCATGATTTTTCTCGTTCCCTTTTTTTTCCCCTCGACTCTCTCTTTTCCCTAGTTTCCCTCTTCTGCATTACCTCTCTCTTTTAGCTCTTTTCCCGTCGCATGACTCTTTTCCGTGGCGTCCCTCTTTTCCATGAACTCTCTCTTCCCCTTCTTTTCCCTCGACTCTCTCTTTTTCCTGGTTTCCCTCTTCTGCATGAACTGTTTCTCCACCTTCTTTTCCATCGACTCTCTCTTTTCCCTGGTTTCCCTCTTTTTCATGAACTCTCTGTTTCCCTTCTTTTCCCTCGACTCTCTCTTTTTCCTGGTTTCCCTCTTCTGCATGAACTCTTTCTTCACCTTCTATTCCCTCGACTCTCTCTTTTCCCTGGTTTCCCTCTTCTGCATTACCTGTCTCTTTTAGCTCTTTTCCCCTCGAGTGACTCTTTTCCCTGGCGTCCCTCTTCTGCATTAACTCTCTCTTTCCCTTCTTTTCCCTCGACTCGCTCTTTTCCCCGGCGTCCCTCTTTTCCTTGAGCTCTCTCTTCCCCTTCGTTTCCATCGACTCTCTCTTTTCCCGGGTTTCGCTCTTCTGCATTAACTCTCTCTTTCTATTCTTTTCCCTCGACTCTCTCTTTTTCCTGGTTTCCCTCTTCTGCATGAACTCTTTCTTCACCTTCTATTCCCTCGACTCTCTCTTTTCCCTGGTTTCCCTCTTCGGCATGATTTTTCTCGTTCCCTTTTTTTTCCCCTCGACTCTCTCTTTTCCCTAGTTTCCCTCTTCTGCATTACCTCTCTCTTTTAGCTCTTTTCCCGTCGCATGACTCTTTTCCGTGGCGTCCCTCTTTTCCATGAACTCTCTCTTCCCCTTCTTTTCCCTCGACTCTCTCTTTTTCCTGGTTTCCCTCTTCTGCATGAACTGTTTCTCCACCTTCTTTTCCATCGACTCTCTCTTTTCCCTGGTTTCCCTCTTTTTCATGAACTCTCTGTTTCCCTTCTTTTCCCTCGACTCTCTCTTTTTCCTGGTTTCCCTCTTCTGCATGAACTCTTTCTTCACCTTCTATTCCCTCGACTCTCTCTTTTCCCTGGTTTCCCTCTTCTGCATTACCTGTCTCTTTTAGCTCTTTTCCCCTCGAGTGACTCTTTTCCCTGGCGTCCCTCTTCTGCATTAACTCTCTCTTTCCCTTCTTTTCCCTCGACTCGCTCTTTTCCCCGGCGTCCCTCTTTTCCTTGAGCTCTCTCTTCCCCTTCGTTTCCATCGACTCTCTCTTTTCCCGGGTTTCGCTCTTCTGCATTAACTCTCTCTTTCTATTCTTTTCCCTCGACTCTCTCTTTTTCCTGGTTTCCCTCTTCTGCATGAACTCTTTCTTCACCTTCTATTCCCTCGACTCTCTCTTTTCCCTGGTTTCCCTCTTCTGCATTACCTCTCTCTTTTAGCTCTTTTCCCCTCAAGTGACTCTTTTCCCTTGCGTCCCTCTTTTCCATGAACTCTCTCTTTCTATTCTTTTCCCCCGACTCTCTCTTTTCCCCGGCGTCCCTCTTTTCCTTGAGCTCTCTCTTCCCCTTCGTTTCCATCGACTCTCTCTTTTGCCGGGTTTCGCTCTTCTGCATTAACTCTCTTTCTATTCTTTTCCCCCGACTCTCTCTTTTCCCTGGTTTCCCTCTTCTGCATTACCTCTCTCTTTTAGCTCTTTTCCCCCCAAGTGACTCTTTTCCCTGGCGTCCCTCTTTTCCATGAACTCTCTCTTCCCCTTCTTTTCCCTCGACTCTCTCTTTTTCCTGGTTTCCCTCTTTTTCATGAACTCTCTGTTTCCCTTCTTTTCCCTCGACTCTCTCTTTTCCCTGGCTTCCCTCTTCTGCATGATTTCTCTCGTTCCCTTTTTTCCCCCTCGACTCTCTCTTTTCCCTGGTTTCCCTCTTCTGCATGAACTCTTTCTCCACCTTCTTTTCCATCGACTCTCTCTTTTCCCTGGTTTCCCTCTTTTTCATGAACTCTCTGTTTCCCTTCTTTTCCCTCGACTCTCTCTTTTCCCTGGCTTCCCTCTTCTGCATGATTTCTCTCGTTCCCTTTTTTTCCCCTCGACTCTCTCTTTTCCCTGGTTTCCCTCTTCTGCATGAACTCTTTCTCCACCTTCTTTTCCATCGACTCTCTCTTTTCCCTGCTTTCCCTCTTCGGCATGATTTTTCTCGTTCCCTTTTTTTTCCCCTCGACTCTCTCTTTTCCCTAGTTTCCCTCTTCTGCATTACCTCTCTCTTTTAGCTCTTTTCTCGTCGCATGTCTCTTTTCCGTGGCGTCCCTCTTTTCCATGAACTCTCTCTTCCCCTTCTTTTCCCTCGACTCTCTCTTTTTCCTGGTTTCCCTCTTCTGCATGAACTGTTTCTCCACCTTCTTTTCCCTCGACTCTCTCTTTTCCCTGGCTTCCCTCTTCTGCATTAACTCTCTCTTTTAGCTCTTTTCCCCTCAAGTGACTCTTTTCCCTGGCGTCCCTCTTCTGCATTAACTCTCTCTTTCCCTTCTTTTCCCTCGACTCGCTCTTTTCCCCGGCGTCCCTCTTTTCCTTGAGCTCTCTCTTCCCCTTCGTTTCCATCGACTCTCTCATTTCCCGGGTTTCGCTCTTCTGCATTAACTCTCTCTTTCTATTCTTTTCCCTCGACTCTCTCTTTTTCCTGGTTTCCCTCTTCTGCATGAAATCTTTCTTCACCTTCTTTTCCCTCGACTCTCTCTTTTCCCTGGTTTCCCTCTTCTGCATTACCTCTCTCTTTTAGCTCTTTTCCCCTCAAGTGACTCTTTTCCCTAGCGTCCCTCTTTTCCATGAACTCTCTCTTTCTATTCTTTTCCCCCGACTCTCTCTTTTCCCCGGCGTCCCTCTTTTCCTTGAGCTCTCTCTTCCCCTTTTTTTCCCTCGACTCTCTCTTTTTCCGGGTTTCCCTCTTCTGCATTAACTCTCTCTTTCTATTCTTTTCCCTCGACGCTCTCTTTTCCCTGGCTTCCCTCTTCTGCATGATTTCTCTCGTTCCCTTTTTTTCCCCTCGACTCTCTCTTTTCCCTGGTTTCCCTCTTCTGCATTAACTCTTTCCCCACCTTCTTTTCCGTCGACTCTCTCTTTTCCCTGCTTTCCCTCTTCGGCATGATTTTTCTCGTTCCCTTTTTTTTCCCCTCGACTCTCTCTTTTCCCTAGTTTCCCTCTTCTGCATTAGCTCTCTCTTTTAGCTCTTTTCCCATCGCATGACTCTTTTCCCTGGCGTCCCTCTTTTCCATGAACTCTCTCTTCTCTTTCTTTTCCCTCGACACTCTCTTTTTCCTGGTTTCCCTCTTCTGCATGAACTGTTTCTCCACCTTTTCCATCGACTCTCTCTTTTCCCTGGTTTCCCTCTTTTTCATGAACTCTCTCTTTTCCTTCTTTTCCCTCGACTCTCTCTTTTCCCTGGTTTCCCTCTTCTGCATTAACTCTCTCTTTCCATTCTTTTCCCTCGACTCTCTCTTTTCCCTGGTTTCCCTCTTTTTCATGAACTCTCTGTTTCCCTTCTTTTCCCTCGACTCTCTCTTTTCCCTGGTTTCCCTCTTCTGCATTAACTCTCTCTTTCCATTCTTTTCCCTCGACTCTCTCTTTTCCCTGGTTTCCCTCTTCTGCATGAACTTTTTCTCCACCTTCTTTTCCCTCGACTCTCTCTTTTCCCTGGTTTCCCTCTTCTGCATTACCTGTCTCTTTTAGCTCCTTTCCCCTCGAGTGACTCTTTTCCCTGGCGTCCCTCTTCTGCATTAACTCTCTCTTTCCCTTCTTTTCCCTCGACTCGCTCTTTTCCCCGGCGTCCCTCTTTTCCTTGAGCTCTCTCTTCCCCTTCGTTTCCATCGACTCTCTCTTTTGCCGGTTTTCGCTCTTCTGCATTAACTCTCTTTCTATTCTTTTCCCTCGACTCTCTCTTTTCCCTGGTTTCCCTCTTCTGCATTACCTCTCTCTTTTAGCTCTTTTCCCCTCAAGTGACTCTTTTCCCTGGCGTCCCTCTTTTCCATGAACTCTCTCTTCCCCTTCTTTTCCCTCGACTCTATCTTTTTCCTGGTTTCCCTCTTGTGCATGAACTGTTTCTCCACCTTCTTTTCCATCGACTCTCTCTTTTCCCTGGTTTCCCTCTTTTTCATGAACTCTCTGTTTCCCTTCTTTTCCCTCGACTCTCTCTTTTCCCTGGCTTCCCTCTTCTGCATGATTTCTCTCGTTCCCTTTTTTCCCCCTCGACTCTCTCTTTTTCCTGGTTTCCCTCTTCTGCATGAACTCTTTCTCCACCTTCTTTTCCACCGACTCTCTCTTTTCCCTGCTTTCCCTCTTCGGCATGATTTTTCTCGTTCCCTTTTTTTTCCCCTCGACTCTCTTTTCCCTAGTTTCCCTCTTCTTCATTACCTCTCTCTTTTAGCTCTTTTCCCGTCGCATGACTCTTTTCCGTGGCGTCCCTCTTTTCCATGAACTCTCTCTTCCCCTTCTTTTCCCTCGACTCTCTCTTTTTCCTGGTTTCCCTCTTCTGCATGAACTGTTTCTCCACCTTCTTTTCCATCGACTCTCTCTTTTCCCTGGTTTCCCTCTTTTTCATGAACTCTCTGTTTCCCTTCTTTTCCCTCGACTCTCTCTTTTTCCTGGTTTCCCTCTTCTGCATGAACTCTTTCTTCACCTTCTATTCCCTCGACTCTCTCTTTTCCCTGGTTTCCCTCTTCTGCATTACCTGTCTCTTTTAGCTCTTTTCCCCTCGAGTGACTCTTTTCCCTGGCGTCCCTCTTCTGCATTAACTCTCTCTTTCCCTTCTTTTCCCTCGACTCGCTCTTTTCCCCGGCGTCCCTCTTTTCCTTGAGCTCTCTCTTCCCCTTCGTTTCCATCGACTCTCTCTTTTCCCGGGTTTCGCTCTTCTGCATTAACTCTCTCTTTCTATTCTTTTCCCTCGACTCTCTCTTTTTCCTGGTTTCCCTCTTCTGCATTACCTCTCTCTTTTAGCTCTTTTCCCCTCAAGTGACTCTTTTCCCTGGCGTCCCTCTTTTCCATGAACTCTCTCTTCCCCTTCTTTTCCCTCGACTCTCTCTTTTTCCTGGTTTCCCTCTTCTGCATGAACTGTTTCTCCACCTTCTTTTCCATCGACTCTCTCTTTTCCCTGGTTTCCCTCTTTTTCATGAACTCTCTGTTTCCCTTTTTTTCCCCTCGACTCTCTCTTTTCCCTGGTTTCCCTCTTCTGCATTACCTGTCTCTTTTAGCTCTTTTCCCCTCGAGTGACTCTTTTCCCTGGCGTCCCTCTTCTGCATTAACTCTCTCTTTCCCTTCTTTTCCCTCGACTCGCTCTTTTCCCCGGCGTCCCTCTTTTCCTTGAGCTCTCTCTTCCCCTTCGTTTCCATCGACTCTCTCTTTTCCCGGGTTTCGCTCTTCTGCATTAACTCTCTCTTTCTATTCTTTTCCCTCGACTCTCTCTTTTTCCTGGTTTCCCTCTTCTGCATGAACTCTTTCTTCACCTTCTATTCCCTCGACTCTCTCTTTTCCCTGGTTTCCCTCTTCTGCATTACCTGTCTCTTTTAGCTCTTTTCCCCTCGAGTGACTCTTTTCCCTGGCGTCCCTCTTCTGCATTAACTCTCTCTTTCTATTCTTTTCCCCCGACTCTCTCTTTTCCCCGGCGTCCCTCTTTTCCTTGAGCTCTCTCTTCCCCTTTTTTTCCCTCGACTCTCTCTTTTTCCGGGTTTCCCTCTTCTGCATTAACTCTCTCTTTCTATTCTTTTCCCTCGACGCTCTCTTTTCCCTGGCTTCCCTCTTCTGCATGATTTCTCTCGTTCCCTTTTTTTCCCCTCGACTCTCTCTTTTCCCTGGTTTCCCTCTTCTGCATTAACTCTTTCCCCACCTTCTTTTCCGTCGACTCTCTCTTTTCCCTGGTTTCCCTCTTCGGCATGATTTTTCTCGTTCCCTTTTTTTTCCCCTCGACTCTCTCTTTTCCCTAGTTTCCCTCTTCTGCATTAGCTCTCTCTTTTAGCTCTTTTCCCATCGCATGACTCTTTTCCCTGGCGTCCCTCTTTTCCATGAACTCTCTCTTCTCTTTCTTTTCCCTCGACACTCTCTTTTTCCTGGTTTCCCTCTTCTGCATGAACTGTTTCTCCACCTTTTCCATCGACTCTCTCTTTTCCCTGGTTTCCCTCTTTTTCATGAACTCTCTGTTTTCCTTCTTTTCCCTCGACTCTCTCTTTTCCCTGGTTTCCCTCTTCTGCATTAACTCTCTCTTTCCATTCTTTTCCCTCGACTCTCTCTTTTCCCTGGTTTCCCTCTTTTTCATGAACTCTCTGTTTCCCTTCTTTTCCCTCGACTCTCTCTTTTCCCTGGCTTCCCTCTTCTGCATTAACTCTCTCTTTCCATTCTTTTCCCTCGACTCTCTCTTTTCCCTGGTTTCCCTCTTCTGCATGAACTTTTTCTCCACCTTCTATTCCCTCGAGTCTCTCTTTTCCCTGGTTTCCCTCTTCTGCATTACCTCTCTCTTTTAGCTCTTTTCCCCTCAAGTGACTCTTTTCCCTGGCGTCCCTCTTCTGCATTAACTCTCTCTTTCCCTTCTTTTCCCTCGACTCGCTCTTTTCCCCGGCGTCCCTCTTTTCCTTGAGCTCTCTCTTCCCCTTCGTTTCCATCGACTCTCTCTTTTCCCGGGTTTCGCTCTTCTGCATTAACTCTCTCTTTCTATTCTTTTCCCTCGACTCTCTCTTTTTCCTGGTTTCCCTCTTCTGCATGAAATCTTTCTTCACCTTCTTTTCCCTCGACTCTCTCTTTTCCCTGGTTTCCCTCTTCTGCATTACCTCTCTCTTTTAGCTCTTTTCCCCTCAAGTGACTCTTTTCCCTAGCGTCCCTCTTTTCCATGAACTCTCTCTTTCTATTCTTTTCCCCCGACTCTCTCTTTTCCCCGGCGTCCCTCTTTTCCTTGAGCTCTCTCTTCCCCTTTTTTTCCCTCGACTCTCTCTTTTTCCGGGTTTCCCTCTTCTGCATTAACTCTCTCTTTCTATTCTTTTCCCTCGACGCTCTCTTTTCCCTGGCTTCCCTCTTCTGCATGATTTCTCTCGTTCCCTTTTTTTCCCCTCGACTCTCTCTTTTCCCTGGTTTCCCTCTTCTGCATTAACTCTTTCCCCACCTTCTTTTCCGTCGACTCTCTCTTTTCCCTGCTTTCCCTCTTCGGCATGATTTTTCTCGTTCCCTTTTTTTTCCCCTCGACTCTCTCTTTTCCCTAGTTTCCCTCTTCTGCATTAGCTCTCTCTTTTAGCTCTTTTCCCGTCGCATGACTCTTTTCCGTGGCGTCCCTCTTTTCCATGAACTCTCTCTTCCCCTTCTTTTCCCTCGACTCTCTCTTTTTCCTGGTTTCCCTCTTCTGCATGAACTGTTTCTCCACCTTCTTTTCCCTCGACTCTCTCTTTTCCCTGGCTTCCCTCTTCTGCATTAACTCTCTCTTTCCATTCTTTTCCCTCGACTCTCTCTTTTCCCTGGTTTCCCTCTTCTGCATGAACTGTTTCTCCACCTTCTTTTCCCTCGACTCTCTCTTTTCCCTGGCGTCCCTCTTCTGCATTAACTCTCTCTTTCACTTCTTTTCCCTCGACTCGCTCTTTTCCCTGGCGTCCCTCTTTTCCTTGAGCTCTCTCTTCCCCTTCATTTCCATCGACTCTCTCTTTTCCCTGGTTTCCCTCTTCTGCATTAACTCTCTCTTTCTATTCTTTTCCCTCGACTCCCTCTTTTTCCTGGTTTCCCTCTTCTGCATGAACTCTTTCTTCACCTTCTATTCCCTCGACTCTCTCTTTTCCCTGGTTTCCCTCTTCTGCATTACCTCTCTCTTTTAGCTCTTTTCCCCTCAAGTGACTCTTTTCCCTTGCGTCCCTCTTTTCCATGAACTCTCTCTTTCTATTCTTTTCCCCCGACTCTCTCTTTTCCCCGGCGTCCCTCTTTTCCTTGAGCTCTCTCTTCCCCTTTTTTTCCCTCGACTCTCTCTTTTCCCGGGTTTCCCTCTTCTGCATTAACTCTCTCTTCCCCTTCTTTTCCCTCGACTCTCTCTTTTCCCTGGCTTCCCTCTTCTGCATGATTTCTCTCGTTCCCTTTTTTTCCCCTCGACTCTCTCTTTTTCCTGGTTTCCCTCTTCTGCATTACCTCTCTCTTTTAGCTCTTTTCCCCTCGAGTGACTCTTTTCCCTGGCGTCCCTCTTCTGCATTAACTCTCTCTTTCCCTTCTTTTCCCTCGACTCGCTCTTTTCCCCGGCGTCCCTCTTTTCCTTGAGCTCTCTCTTCCCCTTCGTTTCCATCGACTCTCTCTTTTCCCGGGTTTCGCTCTTCTGCATTAACTCTCTTTCTATTCTTTTCCCCCGACTCTCTCTTTTCCCTGGTTTCCCTCTTCTGCATTACCTCTCTCTTTTAGCTCTTTTCCCCCCAAGTGACTCTTTTCCCTGGCGTCCCTCTTTTCCATGAACTCTCTCTTCCCCTTCTTTTCCCTCGACTCTCTCTTTTTCCTGGTTTCCCTCTTTTTCATGAACTCTCTGTTTCCCTTCTTTTCCCTCGACTCTCTCTTTTCCCTGGCTTCCCTCTTCTGCATGATTTCTCTCGTTCCCTTTTTTTCCCCTCGACTCTCTCTTTTCCCTGGTTTCCCTCTTCTGCATGAACTCTTTCTCCACCTTCTTTTCCATCGACTCTCTCTTTTCCCTGCTTTCCCTCTTCGGCATGATTTTTCTCGTTCCCTTTTTTTTCCCCTCGACTCTCTCTTTTCCCTAGTTTCCCTCTTCTGCATTACCTCTCTCTTTTAGCTCTTTTCCCGTCGCATGACTCTTTTCCGTGGCGTCCCTCTTTTCCATGAACTCTCTCTTCCCCTTCTTTTCCCTCGACTCTCTCTTTTTCCTGGTTTCCCTCTTCTGCATGAACTGTTTCTCCACCTTCTTTTCCATCGACTCTCTCTTTTCCCTGGTTTCCCTCTTTTTCATGAACTCTCTGTTTCCCTTCTTTTCCCTCGACTCTCTCTTTTTCCTGGTTTCCCTCTTCTGCATGAACTCTTTCTTCACCTTCTATTCCCTCGACTCTCTCTTTTCCCTGGTTTCCCTCTTCTGCATTACCTGTCTCTTTTAGCTCTTTTCCCCTCGAGTGACTCTTTTCCCTGGCGTCCCTCTTCTGCATTAACTCTCTCTTTCCCTTCTTTTCCCTCGACTCGCTCTTTTCCCCGGCGTCCCTCTTTTCCTTGAGCTCTCTCTTCCCCTTCGTTTCCATCGACTCTCTCTTTTCCCGGGTTTCGCTCTTCTGCATTAACTCTCTCTTTCTATTCTTTTCCCTCGACTCTCTCTTTTTCCTGGTTTCCCTCTTCTGCATGAACTCTTTCTTCACCTTCTATTCCCTCGACTCTCTCTTTTCCCTGGTTTCCCTCTTCGGCATGATTTTTCTCGTTCCCTTTTTTTTCCCCTCGACTCTCTCTTTTCCCTAGTTTCCCTCTTCTGCATTACCTCTCTCTTTTAGCTCTTTTCCCGTCGCATGACTCTTTTCCGTGGCGTCCCTCTTTTCCATGAACTCTCTCTTCCCCTTCTTTTCCCTCGACTCTCTCTTTTTCCTGGTTTCCCTCTTCTGCATGAACTGTTTCTCCACCTTCTTTTCCATCGACTCTCTCTTTTCCCTGGTTTCCCTCTTTTTCATGAACTCTCTGTTTCCCTTCTTTTCCCTCGACTCTCTCTTTTTCCTGGTTTCCCTCTTCTGCATGAACTCTTTCTTCACCTTCTATTCCCTCGACTCTCTCTTTTCCCTGGTTTCCCTCTTCTGCATTACCTGTCTCTTTTAGCTCTTTTCCCCTCGAGTGACTCTTTTCCCTGGCGTCCCTCTTCTGCATTAACTCTCTCTTTCCCTTCTTTTCCCTCGACTCGCTCTTTTCCCCGGCGTCCCTCTTTTCCTTGAGCTCTCTCTTCCCCTTCGTTTCCATCGACTCTCTCTTTTCCCGGGTTTCGCTCTTCTGCATTAACTCTCTCTTTCTATTCTTTTCCCTCGACTCTCTCTTTTTCCTGGTTTCCCTCTTCTGCATGAACTCTTTCTTCACCTTCTATTCCCTCGACTCTCTCTTTTTCCTGGTTTCCCTCTTTTTCATGAACTCTCTGTTTCCCTTCTTTTCCCTCGACTCTCTCTTTTCCCTGGCTTCCCTCTTCTGCATGATTTCTCTCGTTCCCTTTTTTCCCCCTCGACTCTCTCTTTTCCCTGGTTTCCCTCTTCTGCATGAACTCTTTCTCCACCTTCTTTTCCATCGACTCTCTCTTTTCCCTGGTTTCCCTCTTTTTCATGAACTCTCTGTTTCCCTTCTTTTCCCTCGACTCTCTCTTTTCCCTGGCTTCCCTCTTCTGCATGATTTCTCTCGTTCCCTTTTTTTCCCCTCGACTCTCTCTTTTCCCTGGTTTCCCTCTTCTGCATGAACTCTTTCTCCACCTTCTTTTCCATCGACTCTCTCTTTTCCCTGCTTTCCCTCTTCGGCATGATTTTTCTCGTTCCCTTTTTTTTCCCCTCGACTCTCTCTTTTCCCTAGTTTCCCTCTTCTGCATTACCTCTCTCTTTTAGCTCTTTTCTCGTCGCATGTCTCTTTTCCGTGGCGTCCCTCTTTTCCATGAACTCTCTCTTCCCCTTCTTTTCCCTCGACTCTCTCTTTTTCCTGGTTTCCCTCTTCTGCATGAACTGTTTCTCCACCTTCTTTTCCCTCGACTCTCTCTTTTCCCTGGCTTCCCTCTTCTGCATTAACTCTCTCTTTCCATTCTTTTCCCTCGACTCTCTCTTTTCCCTGGTTTCCCTCTTCTGCATGAACTTTTTCTCCACCTTCTATTCCCTCGAGTCTCTCTTTTCCCTGGTTTCCCTCTTCTGCATTACCTCTCTCTTTTAGCTCTTTTCCCCTCAAGTGACTCTTTTCCCTGGCGTCCCTCTTCTGCATTAACTCTCTCTTTCCCTTCTTTTCCCTCGACTCGCTCTTTTCCCCGGCGTCCCTCTTTTCCTTGAGCTCTCTCTTCCCCTTCGTTTCCATCGACTCTCTCTTTTCCCGGGTTTCGCTCTTCTGCATTAACTCTCTCTTTCTATTCTTTTCCCTCGACTCTCTCTTTTCCCTGGCTTCCCTCTTCTGCATTAACTCTCTCTTTCCATTCTTTTCCCTCGACTCTCTCTTTTCCCTGGTTTCCCTCTTCTGCATGAACTTTTTCTCCACCTTCTATTCCCTCGAGTCTCTCTTTTCCCTGGTTTCCCTCTTCTGCATTACCTCTCTCTTTTAGCTCTTTTCCCCTCAAGTGACTCTTTTCCCTGGCGTCCCTCTTCTGCATTAACTCTCTCTTTCCCTTCTTTTCCCTCGACTCGCTCTTTTCCCCGGCGTCCCTCTTTTCCTTGAGCTCTCTCTTCCCCTTCGTTTCCATCGACTCTCTCTTTTCCCGGGTTTCGCTCTTCTGCATTAACTCTCTCTTTCTATTCTTTTCCCTCGACTCTCTCTTTTTCCTGGTTTCCCTCTTCTGCATGAAATCTTTCTTCACCTTCTTTTCCCTCGACTCTCTCTTTTCCCTGGTTTCCCTCTTCTGCATTACCTCTCTCTTTTAGCTCTTTTCCCCTCAAGTGACTCTTTTCCCTAGCGTCCCTCTTTTCCATGAACTCTCTCTTTCTATTCTTTTCCCCCGACTCTCTCTTTTCCCCGGCGTCCCTCTTTTCCTTGAGCTCTCTCTTCCCCTTTTTTTCCCCTCGACTCTCTCTTTTTCCGGGTTTCCCTCTTCTGCATTAACTCTCTCTTTCTATTCTTTTCCCTCGACGCTCTCTTTTCCCTGGCGTCCCTCTTTTCCATGAACTCTCTCTTCTCTTTCTTTTCCCTCGACACTCTCTTTTTCCTGGTTTCCCTCTTCTGCATGAACTGTTTCTCCACCTTTTCCATCGACTCTCTCTTTTCCCTGGTTTCCCTCTTTTTCATGAACTCTCTGTTTTCCTTCTTTTCCCTCGACTCTCTCTTTTCCCTGGTTTCCCTCTTCTGCATTAACTCTCTCTTTCCATTCTTTTCCCTCGACTCTCTCTTTTCCCTGGTTTCCCTCTTTTTCATGAACTCTCTGTTTTCCTTCTTTTCCCTCGACTCTCTCTTTTCCCTGGTTTCCCTCTTCTGCATTAACTCTCTCTTTCCATTCTTTTCCCTCGACTCTCTCTTTTCCCTGGTTTCCCTCTTTTTCATGAACTCTCTCTTTCCCTTCTTTTCCCTCGACTCGCTCTTTTCCCCGGCGTCCCTCTTTTCCTTGAGCTCTCTCTTCCCCTTCGTTTCCATCGACTCTCTCTTTTGCCGGGTTTCGCTCTTCTGCATTAACTCTCTTTCTATTCTTTTCCCTCGACTCTCTCTTTTCCCTGGTTTCCCTCTTCTGCATTACCTCTCTCTTTTAGCTCTTTTCCCCTCAAGTGACTCTTTTCCCTAGCGTCCCTCTTTTCCATGAACTCTCTCTTCCCCTTCTTTTCCCTCGACTCTATCTTTTTCCTGGTTTCCCTCTTGTGCATGAACTGTTTCTCCACCTTCTTTTCCATCGACTCTCTCTTTTCCCTGGTTTCCCTCTTTTTCATGAACTCTCTGTTTCCCTTCTTTTCCCTCGACTCTCTCTTTTCCCTGGCTTCCCTCTTCTGCATGATTTCTCTCGTTCCCTTTTTTCCCCCTCGACTCTCTCTTTTTCCTGGTTTCCCTCTTCTGCATGAACTCTTTCTCCACCTTCTTTTCCACCGACTCTCTCTTTTCCCTGCTTTCCCTCTTCGGCATGATTTTTCTCGTTCCCTTTTTTTTCCCCTCGAGTCTCTTTTCCCTAGTTTCCCTCTTCTTCATTACCTCTCTCTTTTAGCTCTTTTCCCGTCGCATGACTCTTTTCCGTGGCGTCCCTCTTTTCCATGAACTCTCTCTTCCCCTTCTTTTCCCTCGACTCTCTCTTTTTCCTGGTTTCCCTCTTCTGCATGAACTGTTTCTCCACCTTCTTTTCCATCGACTCTCTCTTTTCCCTGGTTTCCCTCTTTTTCATGAACTCTCTGTTTCCCTTCTTTTCCCTCGACTCTCTCTTTTTCCTGGTTTCCCTCTTCTGCATGAACTCTTTCTTCACCTTCTATTCCCTCGACTCTCTCTTTTCCCTGGTTTCCCTCTTCTGCATTACCTGTCTCTTTTAGCTCTTTTCCCCTCGAGTGACTCTTTTCCCTGGCGTCCCTCTTTTCCATGAACTCTCTCTTCCCCTTCTTTTCCCTCGACTCTCTCTTTTTCCTGGTTTCCCTCTTCTGCATGAACTGTTTCTCCACCTTCTTTTCCATCGACTCTCTCTTTTCCCTGGTTTCCCTCTTTCTCATGAACTCTCTGTTTCCCTTCTTTTCCCTCGACTCTCTCTTTTTCCTGGTTTCCCTCTTCTGCATGAACTCTTTCTTCACCTTCTATTCCCTCGACTCTCTCTTTTCCCTGGTTTCCCTCTTCTGCATTACCTGTCTCTTTTAGCTCTTTTCCCCTCGAGTGACTCTTTTCCCTGGCGTCCCTCTTCTGCATTAACTCTCTCTTTCCCTTCTTTTCCCTCGACTCGCTCTTTTCCCCGGCGTCCCTCTTTTCCTTGAGCTCTCTCTTCCCCTTCGTTTCCATCGACTCTCTCTTTTCCCGGGTTTCGCTCTTCTGCATTAACTCTCTCTTTCTATTCTTTTCCCTCGACTCTCTCTTTTTCCTGGTTTCCCTCTTCTGCATGAACTCTTTCTTCACCTTCTATTCCCCCGACTCTCTCTTTTCCCTGGTTTCCCTCTTCTGCATTACCTCTCTCTTTTAGCTCTTTTCCCCTCAAGTGACTCTTTTCCCTGGCGTCCCTTTTTTCCATGAACTCTCTCTTCCCCTTCTTTTCCCTCGACTCTCTCTTTTTCCTGGTTTCCCTCTTCTGCATGAACTGTTTCTCCACCTTCTTTTCCATCGACTCTCTCTTTTCCCTGGTTTCCCTCTTTTTCATGAACTCTCTGTTTCCCTTTTTTTCCCCTCGACTCTCTCTTTTCCCTGGTTTCCCTCTTCTGCATGAACTCTTTCTCCACCTTCTTTTCCATCGACTCTCTCTTTTCCCTGCTTTCCCTCTTCGGCATGATTTTTCTCGTTCCCTTTTTTTTCCCCTCGACTCTCTCTTTTCCCTAGTTTCCCTCTTCTGCATTAGCTCTCTCTTTTAGCTCTTTTCCCGTCGCATGACTCTTTTCCGTGGCGTCCCTCTTTTCCATGAACTCTCTCTTCCCCTTCTTTTCCCTCGACTCTCTCTTTTCCCTGGTTTCCCTCTTCTGCATGAAGTGTTTCTCCACCTTCTTTTCCATCGACTCTCTCTTTTCCCTGGTTTCCCTCTTTTTCATGAACTCTTTCTTCACCTTCTATTCCCCCGACTCTCTCTTTTCCCTGGTTTCCCTCTTCTGCATTAACTCTCTCTTTTAGCTCTTTTCCCCTCAAGTGACTCTTTTCCCTGGCGTCCCTCTTCTGCATTAACTCTCTCTTTCCCTTCTTTTCCCTCGACTCGCTCTTTTCCCCGGCGTCCCTCTTTTCCTTGAGCTCTCTCTTCCCCTTCGTTTCCATCGACTCTCTCTTTTCCTGGGTTTCGCTCTTCTGCATTAACTCTCTCTTTCTATTCTTTTCCCTCGACTCTCTCTTTTCCCTGGTTTCCCTCTTCTGCATTACCTCTCTCTTTTAGCTCTTTTCCCCTCAAGTGACTCTTTTCCCTAGCGTCCCTCTTTTCCATGAACTCTCTCTTTCTATTCTTTTTCCCCGACTCTCTCTTTTCCCCGGCGTCCCTCTTTTCCTTGAGCTCTCTCTTCCCCTTTTTTTCCCTCGACTCTCTCTTTTTCCGGGTTTCCCTCTTCTGCATTAACTCTCTCTTTCTATTCTTTTCCCTCGACGCTCTCTTTTCCCTGGCTTCCCTCTTCTGCATGATTTCTCTCGTTCCCTTTTTTTCCCCTCGACTCTCTCTTTTCCCTGGTTTCCCTCTTCTGCATTAACTCTTTCCCCACCTTCTTTTCCATCGACTCTCTCTTTTCCCTGCTTTCCCTCTTCGGCATGATTTTTCTCGTTCCCTTTTTTTTCCCCTCGACTCTCTCTTTTCCCTAGTTTCCCTCTTCTGCATTACCTCTCTCTTTTAGCTCTTTTCCCGTCGCATGACTCTTTTCCGTGGCGTCCCTCTTTTCCATGAACTCTCTCTTCCCCTTCTTTTCCCTCGACTCTCTCTTTTTCCTGGTTTCCCTCTTCTGCATGAACTGTTTCTCCACCTTCTTTTCCCTCGACTCTCTCTTTTCCCTGGTTTCCCTCTTCTGCATTACCTCTCTCTTTTAGCTCTTTTCCCCTCAAGTGACTCTTTTCCCTTGCGTCCCTCTTTTCCATGAACTCTCTCTTTCTATTCTTTTCCCTCGACTCGCTCTTTTCCCCGGCGTCCCTCTTTTCCTTGAGCTCTCTCTTCCCCTTCGTTTCCATCGACTCTCTCTTTTCCCGGGTTTCCCTCTTCTGCATTAACTCTCTCTTCCCCTTCTTTTCCCTCGACTCTCTCTTTTCCCTGGCTTCCCTCTTCTGCATGATTTCTCTCGTTCCCTTTTTTTCCCCTCGACTCTCTCTTTTTCCTGGTTTCCCTCTTCTGCATTACCTCTCTCTTTTAGCTCTTTTCCCCTCGAGTGACTCTTTTCCCTGGCGTCCCTCTTCTGCATTAACTCTCTCTTTCCCTTCTTTTCCCTCGACTCTCTCTTTTCCCCGGCGTCCCTCTTTTCCTTGAGCTCTCTCTTCCCCTTCATTTCCATCGACTCTCTCTTTTCCCGGGTTTCGCTCTTCTGCATTAACTCTCTCTTTCTATTCTTTTCCCTCGACTCTCTCTTTTTCCTGGTTTCCCTCTTCTGCATGAACTCTTTCTTCACCTTCTATTCCCTCGACTCTCTCTTTTCCCTGGTTTCCCTCTTCTGCATTACCTCTCTCTTTTAGCTCTTTTCCCCTCAAGTGACTCTTTTCCTTTGCGTCCCTCTTTTCCATGAACTCTCTCTTTCTATTCTTTTCCCCCGACTCTCTCTTTTCCCCGGCGTCCCTCTTTTCCTTGAGCTCTCTCTTCCCCTTCGTTTCCATCGACTCTCTCTTTTGCCGGGTTTCGCTCTTCTGCATTAACTCTCTTTCTATTCTTTTCCCCCGACTCTCTCTTTTCCCTGGTTTCCCTCTTCTGCATTACCTCTCTCTTTTAGCTCTTTTCCCCTCAAGTGACTCTTTTCCCTGGCGTCCCTCTTTTCCATGAACTCTCTCTTCCCCTTCTTTTCCCTCGACTCTCTCTTTTTCCTGGTTTCCCTCTTCTGCATGAACTGTTTCTCCACCTTCTTTTCCATCGACTCTCTCTTTTCCCTGGTTTCCCTCTTTTTCATGAACTCTCTGTTTCCCTTCTTTTCCCTCGACTCTCTCTTTTCCCTGGCTTCCCTCTTCTGCATGATTTCTCTCGTTCCCTTTTTTTCCCCTCGACTCTCTCTTTTCCCTGGTTTCCCTCTTTTTCATGAACTCTCTGTTTCCCTTCTTTTCCCTCGACTCTCTCTTTTCCCTGGCTTCCCTCTTCTGCATGATTTCTCTCGTTCCCTTTTTTTCCCCTCGACTCTCTCTTTTCCCTGGTTTCCCTCTTCTGCATGAACTCTTTCTCCACCTTCTTTTCCATCGACTCTCTCTTTTCCCTGCTTTCCCTCTTCGGCATGATTTTTCTCGTTCCCTTTTTTTTCCCCTCGACTCTCTCTTTTCCCTAGTTTCCCTCTTCTGCATTACCTCTCTCTTTTAGCTCTTTTCCCGTCGCATGTCTCTTTTCCGTGGCGTCCCTCTTTTCCATGAACTCTCTCTTCCCCTTCTTTTCCCTCGACTCTCTCTTTTTCCTGGTTTCCCTCTTCTGCATGAACTGTTTCTCCACCTTCTTTTCCCTCGACTCTCTCTTTTCCCTGGCTTCCCTCTTCTGCATTAACTCTCTCTTTCCATTCTTTTCCCTCGACTCTCTCTTTTCCCTGGCGTCCCTCTTCTGCATTAACTCTCTCTTTCCCTTCTTTTCCCTCGACTCGCTCTTTTCCCTGGTTTCCCTCTTTTCCTTGAGCTCTCTCTTCCCCTTCGTTTCCATCGACTCTCTCTTTTCCCGGGTTTCGCTCTTCTGCATTAACTCTCTCTTTCTATTCTTTTCCCTCGACTCTCTCTTTTCCCTGGTTTCCCTCTTCTGCATGAACTCTTTCTTCACCTTCTATTCCCCCGACTCTCTCTTTTCCCTGGTTTCCCTCTTCTGCATTACCTCTCTCTTTTAGCTCTTTTCCCCTCAAGTGACTCTTTTCCCTGGCGTCCCTCTTTTCCATGAACTCTCTCTTCCCCTTCTTTTCCCTCGACTCTCTCTTTTTCCTGGTTTCCCTCTTCTGCATGAACTGTTTCTCCACCTTCTTTTCCATCCACTCTCTCTTTTCCCTGGTTTCCCTCTTTTTCATGAACTCTCTGTTTCCCTTCTTTTCCCTCGACTCTCTCTTTTCCCTGGCTTCCCTCTTCTGCATGATTTCTCTCGTTCCCTTTTTTTCCCCTCGACTCTCTCTTTTCCCTGGTTTCCCTCTTCTGCATTAACTCTTTCCCCACCTTCTTTTCCATCGACTCTCTCTTTTCCCTGCTTTCCCTGTTCGGCATGATTTTTCTCGTTCCCTTTTTTTTCCCCTCGACTCTCTCTTTTCCCTAGTTTCCCTCTTCTGCATTACCTCTCTCTTTTAGCTCTTTTCCCGTCGCATGACTCTTTTCCGTGGCGTCCCTCTTTTCCATGAACTCTCTCTTCCCCTTCTTTTCCCTCGACTCTCTCTTTTTCCTGGTTTCCCTCTTCTGCATGAACTGTTTCTCCACCTTCTTTTCCCTCGACTCTCTCTTTTCCCTGGTTTCCCTCTTCTGCATTACCTGTCTCTTTTAGCTCCTTTCCCCTCGAGTGACTCTTTTCCCTGGCGTCCCTCTTCTGCATTAACTCTCTCTTTCACTTCTTTTCCCTCTACTCGCTCTTTTCCCCGGCGTCCCTCTTTTCCTTGAGCTCTCTCTTCCCCTTCATTTCCATCGACTCTCTCTTTTCCCGGGTTTCGCTCTTCTGCATTAACTCTCTCTTTCTATTCTTTTCCCTCGACTCTCTCTTTTTCCTGGTTTCCCTCTTCTGCATGAACTCTTTCTTCACCTTCTATTCCCTCGACTCTCTCTTTTCCCTGCTTTCCCTCTTCTGCATTACCTCTCTCTTTTAGCTCTTTTCCCCTCAAGTGACTCTTTTCCCTTGCGTCCCTCTTTTCCATGAACTCTCTCTTTCTATTCTTTTCCCTCGACTCGCTCTTTTCCCCGGCGTCCCTCTTTTCCTTGAGCTCTCTCTTCCCCTTCGTTTCCATCGACTCTCTCTTTTCCCTGCTTTCCCTGTTCGGCATGATTTTTCTCGTTCCCTTTTTTTTCCCCTCGACTCTCTCTTTTCCCTAGTTTCCCTCTTCTGCATTACCTCTCTCTTTTAGCTCTTTTCCCGTCGCATGACTCTTTTCCGTGGCGTCCCTCTTTTCCATGAACTCTCTCTTCCCCTTCTTTTCCCTCGACTCTCTCTTTTTCCTGGTTTCCCTCTTCTGCATGAACTGTTTCTCCACCTTCTTTTCCCTCGACTCTCTCTTTTCCCTGGTTTCCCTCTTCTGCATTACCTGTCTCTTTTAGCTCCTTTCCCCTCGAGTGACTCTTTTCCCTGGCGTCCCTCTTCTGCATTAACTCTCTCTTTCACTTCTTTTCCCTCTACTCGCTCTTTTCCCCGGCGTCCCTCTTTTCCTTGAGCTCTCTCTTCCCCTTCATTTCCATCGACTCTCTCTTTTCCCGGGTTTCGCTCTTCTGCATTAACTCTCTCTTTCTATTCTTTTCCCTCGACTCTCTCTTTTTCCTGGTTTCCCTCTTCTGCATGAACTCTTTCTTCACCTTCTATTCCCTCGACTCTCTCTTTTCCCTGCTTTCCCTCTTCTGCATTACCTCTCTCTTTTAGCTCTTTTCCCCTCAAGTGACTCTTTTCCCTTGCGTCCCTCTTTTCCATGAACTCTCTCTTTCTATTCTTTTCCCTCGACTCGCTCTTTTCCCCGGCGTCCCTCTTTTCCTTGAGCTCTCTCTTCCCCTTCGTTTCCATCGACTCTCTCTTTTCCCGGGTTTCCCTCTTCTGCATTAACTCTCTCTTCCCCTTCTTTTCCCTCGACTCTCTCTTTTCCCTGGCTTCCCTCTTCTGCATGATTTCTCTCGTTCCCTTTTTTTCCCCTCGACTCTCTCTTTTTCCTGGTTTCCCTCTTCTGCATTACCTCTCTCTTTTAGCTCTTTTCCCCTCGAGTGACTCTTTTCCCTGGCGTCCCTCTTCTGCATTAACTCTCTCTTTCCCTTCTTTTCCCTCGACTCTCTCTTTTCCCCGGCGTCCCTCTTTTCCTTGAGCTCTCTCTTCCCCTTCATTTCCATCGACTCTCTCTTTTCCCGGGTTTCGCTCTTCTGCATTAACTCTCTCTTTCTATTCTTTTCCCTCGACTCTCTCTTTTTCCTGGTTTCCCTCTTCTGCATGAACTCTTTCTTCACCTTCTATTCCCTCGACTCTCTCTTTTCCCTGGTTTCCCTCTTCTGCATTACCTCTCTCTTTTAGCTCTTTTCCCCTCAAGTGACTCTTTTCCTTTGCGTCCCTCTTTTCCATGAACTCTCTCTTTCTATTCTTTTCCCCCGACTCTCTCTTTTCCCCGGCGTCCCTCTTTTCCTTGAGCTCTCTCTTCCCCTTCGTTTCCATCGACTCTCTCTTTTGCCGGGTTTCGCTCTTCTGCATTAACTCTCTTTCTATTCTTTTCCCCCGACTCTCTCTTTTCCCTGGTTTCCCTCTTCTGCATTACCTCTCTCTTTTAGCTCTTTTCCCCTCAAGTGACTCTTTTCCCTGGCGTCCCTCTTTTCCATGAACTCTCTCTTCCCCTTCTTTTCCCTCGACTCTCTCTTTTTCCTGGTTTCCCTCTTCTGCATGAACTGTTTCTCCACCTTCTTTTCCATCGACTCTCTCTTTTCCCTGGTTTCCCTCTTTTTCATGAACTCTCTGTTTCCCTTCTTTTCCCTCGACTCTCTCTTTTTCCTGGTTTCCCTCTTCTGCATGAACTCTTTCTTCACCTTCTATTCCCTCGACTCTCTCTTTTCCCTGGTTTCCCTCTTCTGCATTACCTGTCTCTTTTAGCTCTTTTCCCCTCGAGTGACTCTTTTCCCTGGCGTCCCTCTTCTGCATTAACTCTCTCTTTCCCTTCTTTTCCCTCGACTCGCTCTTTTCCCCGGCGTCCCTCTTTTCCTTGAGCTCTCTCTTCCCCTTCGTTTCCATCGACTCTCTCTTTTCCCGGGTTTCGCTCTTCTGCATTAACTCTCTCTTTCTATTCTTTTCCCTCGACTCTCTCTTTTCCCTGGTTTCCCTCTTCTGCATGATTTTTCTCGTTCCCTTTTTTTTCCCCTCGACTCTCTCTTTTCCCTAGTTTCCCTCTTCTGCATTACCTGTCTCTTTTAGCTCTTTTCCCCTCGAGTGACTCTTTTCCCTGGCGTCCCTCTTCTGCATTAACTCTCTCTTTCCCTTCTTTTCCCTCGACTCGCTCTTTTCCCCGGCGTCCCTCTTTTCCTTGAGCTCTCTCTTCCCCTTCATTTCCATCGACTCTCTCTTTTCCCGGGTTTCGCTCTTCTGCATTAACTCTCTCTTTCTATTCTTTTCCCTCGACTCTCTCTTTTTCCTGGTTTCCCTCTTCTGCATGAACTCTTTCTTCACCTTCTATTCCCTCGACTCTCTCTTTTCCCTGGTTTCCCTCTTCTGCATTACCTCTCTCTTTTAGCTCTTTTCCCCTCAAGTGACTCTTTTCCCTAGCGTCCCTCTTTTCCATGAACTCTCTCTCTCTATTCTTTTCCCCCGACTCTCACTTTTCCCCGGCGTCCCTCTTTTCCTTGAGCTCTCTCTTCCCTTTTTTTTCCCCTCGACTCTCTCTTTTCCCTAGTTTCCCTCTTCTGCATTACCTCTCTCTTTTAGCTCTTTTCCCCTCAAGTGACTCTTTTCCCTGGCGTCCCTCTTTTCCATGAACTCTCTCTTCCCCTTCTTTTCCCTCGACTCTCTCTTTTTCCTGGTTTCCCTCTTCTGCATGAACTGTTTCTCCACCTTCTTTTCCATCCACTCTCTCTTTTCCCTGGTTTCCCTCTTTTTCATGAACTCTCTGTTTCCCTTCTTTTCCCTCGACTCTCTCTTTTCCCTGGCTTCCCTCTTCTGCATGATTTCTCTCGTTCCCTTTTTTTCCCCTCGACTCTCTCTTTTCCCTGGTTTCCCTCTTCTGCATGAACTCTTTCTCCACCTTCTTTTCCATCGACTCTCTCGTTTCCCTGCTTTCCCTCTTCGGCATGATTTTTCTCGTTCCCTTTTTTTTCCCCTCGACTCTCTCTTTTCCCTAGTTTCCCTCTTCTGCATTACCTGTCTCTTTTAGCTCTTTTCCCCTCGAGTGACTCTTTTCCCTGGCGTCCCTCTTCTGCATTAACTCTCTCTTTCCCTTCTTTTCCCTCGACTCGCTCTTTTCCCCGGCGTCCCTCTTTTCCTTGAGCTCTCTCTTCCCCTTCATTTCCATCGACTCTCTCTTTTCCCGGGTTTCGCTCTTCTGCATTAACTCTCTCTTTCTATTCTTTTCCCTCGACTCTCTCTTTTTCCTGGTTTCCCTCTTCTGCATGAACTCTTTCTTCACCTTCTATTCCCTCGACTCTCTCTTTTCCCTGGTTTCCCTCTTCTGCATTACCTCTCTCTTTTAGCTCTTTTCCCCTCAAGTGACTCTTTTCCCTGGCGTCCCTCTTTTCCATGAACTCTCTCTTCCCCTTCTTTTCCCTCGACTCTCTTTTTCCTGGTTTCCCTCTTCTGCATGAACTGTTTCTCCACCTTCTTTTCCATCGACTCTCTCTTTTCCCTGGTTTCCCTCTTTTTCATGAACTCTCTGTTTCCCTTCTTTTCCCTCGACTCTCTCTTTTCCCTGGTTTCCCTCTTATGCATGAACTCTTTCTTCTCCTTCTATTCCCTCGACTCTCTCTTTTCCCTGGTTTCCCTCTTCTGCATTACCTGTCTCTTTTAGCTCTTTTCCCCTCGAGTGACTCTTTTCCCTGGCGTCCCTCTTCTGCATTAACTCTCTCTTTCCCTTCTTTTCCCTCGACTCGCTCTTTTCCCTGGCGTCCCTCTTTTCCTTGAGCTCTCTCTTCCCCTTCATTTCCATCGACTCTCTCTTTTCCCGGGTTTCGCTCTTCTGCATTAACTCTCTCTTTCTATTCTTTTCCCTCGACTCTCTCTTTTTCCTGGTTTCCCTCTTCTGCATGAACTCTTTCTTCACCTTCTATTCCCTCGACTCTCTCTTTTCCCTGGTTTCCCTCTTCTGCATTACCTGTCTCTTTCAGCTCATTTCCCCTCAAGTGACTCTTTTCCGTGGCGTCCCTCTTTTCCATGAACTCTCTCTTTCTATTCTTTTCCCCCGACTCTCTCTTTTCCCCGGCGTCCCTCTTTTCCTTGAGCTCTCTCTTCCCCTTCGTTTCCATCGACTCTCTCTTTTGCCGGGTTTCGCTCTTCTGCATTAACTCTCTTTCTATTCTTTTCCCTCGACTCTCTCTTTTCCCTGGTTTCCCTCTTCTGCATTACCTCTCTCTTTTAGCTCTTTTCCCCTCAAGTGACTCTTTTCCCTGGCGTCCCTCTTTTCCATGAACTCTCTCTTCCCCTTCTTTTCCGTCGACTCTCTCTTTTTCCTGGTTTCCCTCTTCTGCATGAACTGTTTCTCCACCTTCTTTTCCATCGACTCTCTCTTTTCCCTGGTTTCCCTCTTTTTCATGAACTCTCTGTTTCCCTTCTTTTCCCTCGACTCTCTCTTTTCCCTGGCTTCCCTCTTCTGCATGATTTCTCTCGTTCCCTTTTTTTCCCCTCGACTCTCTCTTTTCCCTGGTTTCCCTCTTCTGCATGAACTCTTTCTCCACCTTCTTTTCCATCGACTCTCTCTTTTCCCTGCTTTCCCTCTTCGGCATGATTTTTCTCATTCACTTTTTTTTCCCCTCGACTCTCTCTTTTTCCTGGTTTCCCTCTTCTGCATTACCTCTCTCTTTTAGCTCTTTTCCCCTCAAGTGACTCTTTTCCCTGGCGTCCCTCTTTTCCATGAACTCTCTCTTCCCCTTCTTTTCCCTCGACTCTCTCTTTTTCCTGGTTTCCCTCTTCTGCATGAACTGTTTCTCCACCTTCTTTTCCATCGACTCTCTCTTTTCCCTGGTTTCCCTCTTTTTCATGAACTCTCTGTTTCCCTTCTTTTCCCTCGACTCTCTCTTTTCCCTGGTTTCCCTCTTCTGCATGAACTTTTTCTCCACCTTCTTTTCCCTCGACACTCTCTTTTCCCTGGTTTCCCTCTTCTGCATTACCTGTCTCTTTTAGCTCCTTTCCCCTCGAGTGACTCTTTTCCCTGGCGTCCCTCTTCTGCATTAACTCTCTCTTTCCCTTCTTTTCCCTCGACTCGCTCTTTTCCCCGGCGTCCCTCTTTTCCTTGAGCTCTTTCTTCCCCTTCGTTTCCATCGACTCTCTCTTTTCCCGGGTTTCGCTCTTCTGCATTAACTCTCTCTTTCTATTCTTTTCCCTCGACTCTCTCTTTTTCCTGGTTTCCCTCTTCTGCATGAACTCTTTCTTCACCTTCTTTTCCCTCGACTCTCTCTTTTCCCTGGTTTCCCTCTTCTGCATTACCTCTCTCTTTTAGCTCTTTTCCCCTCAAGTGACTCTTTTCCCTGGTGTCCCTCTTTTCCATGAACTCTCTCTTTCTATTCTTTTCCCCCGACTCTCTCTTTTCCCCGGCGTCCCTCTTTTCCTTGAGCTAGCTCTTCCCCTTTTTTTCCCTCGACTCTCTCTTTTCCCGGGTTTCCCTCTTCTGCATTAACTCTCTCTTTCTATTCTTTTCCCTCGACGCTCTCTTTACCCTGGCTTCCCTCTTCTGCATGATTTCTCTCGTTCCCTTTTTTTTCCCCTCGACTCTCTCTTTTCCCTGGTTTCCCTCTTCTGCATGAACTCTTTCTCCACCTTCTTTTCCATCGACTCTCTCTTTTCCCTGCTTTCCCTCTTCGGCATGATTTTTCTCGTTCCCTTTTTTTTCCCCTCGACTCTCTCTTTTCCCTAGTTTCCCTCTTCTGCATTACCTCTCTCTTTTAGCTCTTTTCCCCTCAAGTGACTCTTTTCCCTAGCGTCCCTCTTTTCCATGAACTCTCTCTTTCTATTCTTTTCCCCCGACTCTCTCTTTTCCCCAGCGTCCCTCTTTTCCTTGAGCTCTCTCTTCCCCTTCATTTCCATCGACTCTCTCTTTTGCCGGGTTTCGCTCTTCTGCATTAACTCTCTTTCTATTCTTTTCCCTCGACTCTCTCTTTTCCCTGGTTTCCCTCTTCTGCATTACCTCTCTCTTTTAGCTCTTTTCCCCTCAAGTGACTCTTTTCCCTGGTGTCCCTCTTTTCCATGAACTCTCTCTTCCCCTTCTTTTCCCTCGACTCTCTCTTTTTCCTGGTTTCCCTCTTCTGCATGAACTGTTTCTCCACCTTCTTTTCCATCGACTCTCTCTTTTCCCTGGTTTCCCTCTTTTTCATGAACTCTCTGTTTCCCTTCTTTTCCCTCGACTCTCTCTTTTCCCTGGCTTCCCTCTTCTGCATGATTTCTCTCGTTCCCTTTTTTCCCCCTCGACTCTCTCTTTTCCCTGGTTTCCCTCTTCTGCATGAACTCTTTCTCCACCTTCTTTTCCATCGACTCTCTCTTTTCCCTGCTTTCCCTCTTCGGCATGATTTTTCTCGTTCCCTTTTTTTTCCCCTCGACTCTCTCTTTTCCCTAGTTTCCCTCTTCTGCATTAGCTCTCTCTTTTAGCTCTTTTCCCGTCGCATGACTCTTTTCCGTGGCGTCCCTCTTTTCCATGAACTCTCTCTTCCCCTTCTTTTCCCTCGACTCTCTCTTTTTCCTGGTTTCCCTCTTCTGCATGAACTGTTTCTCCACCTTCTTTTCCATCGACTCTCTCTTTTCCCTGGTTTCCCTCTTTTTCATGAACTCTCTGTTTCCCTTCTTTTCCCTCGACTCTCTCTTTTCCCTGGTTTCCCTCTTCTGCATTAACTCTCTCTTTCCATTCTTTTCCCTCGACTCTCTCTTTTCCCTGGTTTCCCTCTTCTGCATTAACTCTCTCTTTCCATTCTTTTCCCTCGACTCTCTCTTTTCCCTGGTTTCCCTCTTCTGCATGAACTTTTTCTCCACCTTCTTTTCCCTCGACACTCTCTTTTCCCTGGTTTCCCTCTTCTGCATTACCTGTCTCTTTTAGCTCCTTTCCCCTCGAGTGACTCTTTTCCCCAGCGTCCCTCTTTTCCATGAACTCTCTCTTTCTATTCTTTTCCCCCGACTCTCTCTTTTCCCCGGCGTCCCTCTTTTCCTTGAGCTCTCTCTTCCCTTCGTTCCATCGACTCTCTCTTTTGCCGGGTTTCGCTCTTCTGCATTAACTCTCTTTCTATTCTTTTCCCTCGACTCTCTCTTTTCCCTGGTTTCCCTCTTCTGCATTACCTCTCTCTTTTAGCTCTTTTCCCCTCAAGTGACTCTTTTCCCTAGCGTCCCTCTTTTCCATGAACTCTCTCTTTCTATTCTTTTCCCCCGACTCTCTCTTTTCCCCGGCGTCCCTCTTTTCCTTGAGCTCTCTCTTCCCCTTTTTTTCCCTCGACTCTCTCTTTTCCCGGGTTTCCCTCTTCTGCATTAACTCTCTCTTTCTATTCTTTTCCCTCGACGCTCTCTTTACCCTGGCTTCCCTCTTCTGCATGATTTCTCTCGTTCCCTTTTTTTCCCCTCGACTCTCTCTTTTCCCTGGTTTCCCTCTTCTGCATGAACTCTTTCTCCACCTTCTTTTCCATCGACTCTCTCTTTTCCCTGCTTTCCCTCTTCTGCATTACCTCTCTCTTTTAGCTCTTTTCCCTTCAAGTGACTCTTTTCCCTAGCGTCCCTCTTTTCCATGAACTCTCTCTTTCTATTCTTTTCCCCCGACTCTCTCTTTTCCCCGGCGTCCCTCTTTTCCTTGAGCTCTCTCTTCCCCTTCGTTCCATCAACTCTCTCTTTTGCCGGGTTTCGCTCTTCTGCATTAACTCTCTTTCTATTCTTTTCCCTCGACTCTCTCTTTTCCCTGGTTTCCCTCTTCTGCATTACCTCTCTCTTTTAGCTCTTTTCCCCTCAAGTGACTCTTTTCCCTAGCGTCCCTCTTTTCCATGAACTCTCTCTTCCCCTTCTTTTCCCTCGACTCTCTCTTTTTCCTGGTTTCCCTCTTCTGCATGAACTGTTTCTCCACCTTCTTTTTCATCGACTCTCTCTTTTCCCTGGTTTCCCTCTTTTCCTTGAGCTCTCTCTTCCCCTTCGTTTCCATCGACTCTCTCTTTTCCCTGGCTTCCCTCTTCTGCATGATTTCTCTCGTTCCCTTTTTTTCCCCTCGACTCTCTCTTTTCCCTGGTTTCCCTCTTCTGCATGAACTCTTTCTCCACCTTCTTTTCCATCGACTCTCTCTTTTCCCTGCTTTCCTTCTTCGGCATGATTTTTCTCGTTCCCTTTTTTTTCCCCTCGAGTCTCTCTTTTCCCTGGTTTCCCTCTTCTGCATTAACTCTCTCTTTCTATTCTTTTCCCTCGACTCTCTCTTTTCCCGGGTTTCCCTCTTCTGCATGAACTCTTTCTTCACCTTCTATTCCCTCGACTCTCTCTTTTCCCTGGTTTCCCTCTTCTGCATTACCTCTCTCTTTTAGCTCTTTTCCCCTCAAGTGACTCTTTTCCCTGGCGTCCCTCTTTTCCATGAACTCTCTCTTCCCCTTCTTTTCCCTCGACTCTCTCTTTTTCCTGGTTTCCCTCTTCTGCATGAACTGTTTCTCCACCTTCTTTTCCCTCGACACTCTCTTTTCCCTGGTTTCCCTCTTCTGCATTACCTGTCTCTTTTAGCTCCTTTCCCCTCGAGTGACTCTTTTCCCTGGCGTCCCTCTTCTGCATTAACTCTCTCTTTCCCTTCTTTTCCCTCGACTCGCTCTTTTCCCCGGCGTCCCTCTTTTCCTTGAGCTCTCTCTTCCCCTTCGTTTCCATCGACTCTCTCTTTTCCCGGGTTTCGCTCTTCTGCATTAACTCTCTCTTTCTATTCTTTTCCCTCGACTCTCTCTTTTTCCTGGTTTCCCTCTTCTGCATGAACTCTTTCTTCACCTTCTTTTCCCTCGACTCTCTCTTTTCCCTGGTTTCCCTCTTCTGCATTACCTCTCTCTTTTAGCTCTTTTCCCCTCAAGTGACTCTTTTCCCTAGCGTCCCTCTTTTCCATGAACTCTCTCTTTCTATTCTTTTCCCCCGACTCTCTCTTTTCCCCGGCGTCCCTCTTTTCCTTGAGCTCTCTCTTCCCCTTTTTTTCCCTCGACTCTCTCTTTTCCCGGGTTTCCCTCTTCTGCATTAACTCTCTCTTTCTATTCTTTTCCCTCGACGCTCTCTTTACCCTGGCTTCCCTCTTCTGCATGAACTCTTTCTCCACCTTCTTTTCCATCGACTCTCTCTTTTCCCTGCTTTCCCTCTTCGGCATGATTTTTCTCATTCACTTTTTTTTCCCCTCGACTCTCTCTTTTTCCTGGTTTCCCTCTTCTGCATTACCTCTCTCTTTTAGCTCTTTTCCCCTCAAGTGACTCTTTTCCCCGGCGTCCCTCTTTTCCTTGAGCTCTCTCTTCCCCTTCGTTCCATCGACTCTCTCTTTTGCCGGGTTTCGCTCTTCTGCATTAACTCTCTTTCTATTCTTTTCCCTCGACTCTCTCTTTTCCCTGGTTTCCCTCTTCTGCATTACCTCTCTCTTTTAGCTCTTTTCCCCTCAAGTGACTCTTTTCCCTGGCGTCCCTCTTTTCCATGAACTCTCTCTTCCCCTTCTTTTCCCTCGACTCTCTCTTTTCCCTGGTTTCCCTCTTCTGCATGAACTGTTTCTCCACCTTCTTTTCCATCGACTCTCTGTTTTCCCTGCTTTCCCTCTTTTTCATGAACTCTCTGTTTCCCTTCTTTTCCCTCGACTCTCTCTTTTTCCTGGTTTCCCTCTTCTGCATGAACTCTTTCTTCACCTTTTATTCCCTCGACTCTCTCTTTTCCCTGGTTTCCCTCTTCTGCATTACCTGTCTCTTTTAGCTCTTTTCCCCTCGAGTGACTCTTTTCCCTGGCGTCCCTCTTCTGCATTAACTCTCTCTTTCCCTTCTTTTCCCTCGACTCGCTCTTTTCCCCGGCGTCCCTCTTTTCCTTGAGCTCTCTCTTCCCCTTCGTTTCCATCGACTCTCTCTTTTCCCGGGTTTCGCTCTTCTGCATTAACTCTCTCTTTCTATTCTTTTCCCTCGACTCTCTCTTTTTCCTGGTTTCCCTCTTCTGCATGAACTCTTTCTTCACCTTCTTTTCCCTCGACTCTCTCTTTTCCCTGGTTTCCCTCTTCTGCATTACCTCTCTCTTTTAGCTCTTTTCCCCTCAAGTGACTCTTTTCCCTAGCGTCCCTCTTTTCCATGAACTCTCTCTTTCTATTCTTTTCCCCCGACTCTCTCTTTTCCCCGGCGTCCCTCTTTTCCTTGAGCTCTCTCTTCCCCTTTTTTTCCCTCGACTCTCTCTTTTCCCGGGTTTCCCTCTTCTGCATTAACTCTCTCTTTCTATTCTTTTCCCTCGACGCTCTCTTTACCCTGGCTTCCCTCTTCTGCATGATTTCTCTCGTTCCCTTTTTTTCCCCTCGACTCTCTCTTTTCCCTGGTTTCCCTCTTCTGCATGAACTCTTTCTCCACCTTCTTTTCCCTCGACTCTCTCTTTTCCCTGCTTTCCCTCTTCTGCATTACCTCTCTCTTTTAGCTCTTTTCCCCTCAAGTGACTCTTTTCCCTAGCGTCCCTCTTTTCCATGAACTCTCTCTTTCTATTCTTTTCCCCCGACTCTCTCTTTTCCCCGGCGTCCCTCTTTTCCTTGAGCTCTCTCTTCCCCTTTTTTTCCCTCGACTCTCTCTTTTCCCGGGTTTCCCTCTTCTGCATTAACTCTCTCTTTCTATTCTTTTCCCTCGACGCTCTCTTTACCCTGGCTTCCCTCTTCTGCATGATTTCTCTCGTTCCCTTTTTTTCCCCTCGACTCTCTCTTTTCCCTGGTTTCCCTCTTCTGCATGAACTCTTTCTCCACCTTCTTTTCCATCGACTCTCTCTTTTCCCTGCTTTCCCTCTTCGGCATGATTTTTCTCATTCACTTTTTTTTCCCCTCGACTCTCTCTTTTTCCTGGTTTCCCTCTTCTGCATTACCTCTCTCTTTTAGCTCTTTTCCCCTCAAGTGACTCTTTTCCCCGGCGTCCCTCTTTTCCTTGAGCTCTCTCTTCCCCTTCGTTCCATCGACTCTCTCTTTTGCCGGGTTTCGCTCTTCTGCATTAACTCTCTTTCTATTCTTTTCCCTCGACTCTCTCTTTTCCCTGGTTTCCCTCTTCTGCATTACCTCTCTCTTTTAGCTCTTTTCCCCTCAAGTGACTCTTTTCCCTGGCGTCCCTCTTTTCCATGAACTCTCTCTTCCCCTTCTTTTCCCTCGACTCTCTCTTTTCCCTGGTTTCCCTCTTCTGCATGAACTGTTTCTCCACCTTCTTTTCCATCGACTCTCTCTTTTCCCTGCTTTCCCTCTTTTTCATGAACTCTCTGTTTCCCTTCTTTTCCCTTGACTCTCTCTTTTCCCTGGTTTCCCTCTTCTGCATTACCTGTCTCTTTTAGCTCCTTTCCCCTCGAGTGACTCTTTTCCCTGGCGTCCCTCTTCTGCATTAACTCTCTCTTTCCCTTCTTTTCCCTCGACTCGCTCTTTTCCCCGGCGTCCCTCTTTTCCTTGAGCTCTCTCTTCCCCTTCGTTTCCATCGACTCTCTCTTTTCCCGGGTTTCGCTCTTCTGCATTAACTCTCTCTTTCTATTCTTTTCCCTCGACTCTCTCTTTTTCCTGGTTTCCCTCTTCTGCATGAACTCTTTCTTCACCTTCTTTTCCCTCGACTCTCTCTTTTCCCTGGTTTCCCTCTTCTGCATTACCTCTCTCTTTTAGCTCTTTTCCCCTCAAGTGACTCTTTTCCCTAGCGTCCCTCTTTTCCATGAACTCTCTCTTTCTATTCTTTTCCCCCGACTCTCTCTTTTCCCCGGCGTCCCTCTTTTCCTTGAGCTCTCTCTTCCCCTTTTTTTCCCTCGACTCTCTCTTTTCCCGGGTTTCCCTCTTCTGCATTAACTCTCTCTTTCTATTCTTTTCCCTCGACGCTCTCTTTACCCTGGCTTCCCTCTTCTGCATGATTTCTCTCGTTCCCTTTTTTTCCCCTCGACTCTCTCTTTTCCCTGGTTTCCCTCTTCTGCATGAACTCTTTCTCCACCTTCTTTTCCATCGACTCTCTCTTTTCCCTGCTTTCCCTCTTCTGCATTACCTCTCTCTTTTAGCTCTTTTCCCCTCAAGTGACTCTTTTCCCTAGCGTCCCTCTTTTCCATGAACTCTCTCTTTCTATTCTTTTCCCCCGACTCTCTCTTTTCCCCGGCGTCCCTCTTTTCCTTGAGCTCTCTCTTCCCCTTCATTTCCATCGACTCTCTCTTTTGCCGGGTTTCGCTCTTCTGCATTAACTCTCTTTCTATTCTTTTCCCTCGACTCTCTCTTTTCCCTGGTTTCCCTCTTCTGCATTACCTCTCTCTTTTAGCTCTTTTCCCCTCAAGTGACTCTTTTCCCTAGCGTCCCTCTTTTCCATGAACTCTCTCTTCCCCTTCTTTTCCCTCGACTCTCTCTTTTTCCTGGTTTCCCTCTTCTGCATGAACTGTTTCTCCACCTTCTTTTCCATCGACTCTCTCTTTTCCCTGGTTTCCCTCTATTCCTTGAGCTCTCTCTTCCCCTTCGTTTCCATCGACTCTCTCTTTTCCCTGGCTTCCCTCTTCTGCATGATTTCTCTCGTTCCCTTTTTTTCCCCTCGACTCTCTCTTTTTCCTGGTTTCCCTCTTCTGCATGAACTGTTTCTCCACCTTCTTTTCCATCGACTCTCTCTTTTCCCTGGTTTCCCTCTATTCCTTGAGCTCTCTCTTCCCCTTCGTTTCCATCGACTCTCTCTTTTACCTGGCTTCCCTCTTCTGCATGATTTTTCTCGTTCCCTTTTTTTTCCCCTCGAGTCTCTCTTTTCCCTAGTTTCCCTCTTCTTCATTACCTCTCTCTTTTAGCTCTTTTCCCGTCGCATGACTCTTTTCCGTGGCGTCCCTCTTTTCCATGAACTCTCTCTTCCCCTTCTTTTCCCTCGACTCTCTCTTTTTCCTGGTTTCCCTCTTCTGCATGAACTGTTCCTCCACCTTCTTTTCCATCGACTCTCTCTTTTCCCGGGTTTCGCTCTTCTGCATTAACTCTCTCTTTCTATTCTTTTCCCTCGACTCTCTCTTTTTCCTGGTTTCCCTCTTCTGCATGAACTCTTTCTTCACCTTCTATTCCCTCGACTCTCTCTTTTCCCGGGTTTCGCTCTTCTGCATTAACTCTCTCTTTCTATTCTTTTCCCTCGACTCTCTCTTTTCCCGGGTTTCCCTCTTCTGCATGAACTCTTTCTTCACCTTCTATTCCCTCGACTCTCTCTTTTCCCTGGTTTCCCTCTTCTGCATTACCTCTCTCTTTTAGCTCTTTTCCCCTCAAGTGACTCTTTTCCCTGGCGTCCCTCTTTTCCATGAACTCTCTATTCCCCTTCTTTTCCCTCGACTCTCTCTTTTTCCTGGTTTCCCTCTTCTGCATGAACTGTTTCTCCACCTTCTTTTCCATCGACTCTCTCTTTTCCCTGGTTTCCCTCTTTTTCATGAACTCTCTGTTTCCCTTCTTTTCCCTCGACTCTCTCTTTTCCCTGGTTTCCCTCTTCTGCATGAACTTTTTCTCCACCTTCTTTTCCCTCGACACTCTCTTTTCCCTGGTTTCCCTCTTCTGCATTACCTGTCTCTTTTAGCTCCTTTCCCCTCGAGTGACTCTTTTCCCTGGCGTCCCTCTTCTGCATTAACTCTCTCTTTCCCTTCTTTTCCCTCGACTCGCTCTTTTCCCCGGCGTCCCTCTTTTCCTTGAGCTCTCTCTTCCCCTTCGTTTCCATCGACTCTCTCTTTTCCCGGGTTTCGCTCTTCTGCATTAACTCTCTCTTTCTATTCTTTTCCCTCGACTCTCTCTTTTTCCTGGTTTCCCTCTTCTGCATGAACTCTTTCTTCACCTTCTTTTCCCTCGACTCTCTCTTTTCCCTGGTTTCCCTCTTCTGCATTACCTCTCTCTTTTAGCTCTTTTCCCCTCAAGTGACTCTTTTCCCTAGCGTCCCTCTTTTCCATGAACTCTCTCTTTCTATTCTTTTCCCCCGACTCTCTCTTTTCCCCGGCGTCCCTCTTTTCCTTGAGCTCTCTCTTCCCCTTTTTTTCCCTCGACTCTCTCTTTTCCCGGGTTTCCCTCTTCTGCATTAACTCTCTCTTTCTATTCTTTTCCCTCGACGCTCTCTTTACCCTGGCTTCCCTCTTCTGCATGATTTCTCTCGTTCCCTTTTTTTCCCCTCGACTCTCTCTTTTCCCTGGTTTCCCTCTTCTGCATGAACTCTTTCTCCACCTTCTTTTCCATCGACTCTCTCTTTTCCCTGCTTTCCCTCTTCTGCATTACCTCTCTCTTTTAGCTCTTTTCCCCTCAAGTGACTCTTTTCCCTAGCGTCCCTCTTTTCCATGAACTCTCTCTTTCTATTCTTTTCCCCCGACTCTCTCTTTTCCCCGGCGTCCCTCTTTTCCTTGAGCTCTCTCTTCCCCTTCGTTCCATCAACTCTCTCTTTTGCCGGGTTTCGCTCTTCTGCATTAACTCTCTTTCTATTCTTTTCCCTCGACTCTCTCTTTTCCCTGGTTTCCCTCTTCTGCATTACCTCTCTCTTTTAGCTCTTTTCCCCTCAAGTGACTCTTTTCCCTAGCGTCCCTCTTTTCCATGAACTCTCTCTTCCCCTTCTTTTCCCTCGACTCTCTCTTTTCCCTGGTTTCCCTCTATTCCTTGAGCTCTCTCTTCCCCTTCGTTTCCATCGACTCTCTCTTTTCCCTGGCTTCCCTCTTCTGCATGATTTCTCTCGTTCCCTTTTTTTCCCCTCGACTCTCTCTTTTCCCTGGTTTCCCTCTTCTGCATGAACTCTTTCTCCACCTTCTTTTCCATCGACTCTCTCTTTTCCCTGCTTTCCTTCTTCGGCATGATTATTCTCGTTCCCTTTTTTTTCCCCTCGAGTCTCTCTTTTCCCTAGTTTCCCTCTTCTTCATTACCTCTCTCTTTTAGCTCTTTTCCCGTCGCATGACTCTTTTCCGTGGCGTCCCTCTTTTCCATGAACTCTCTCTTCCCCTTCTTTTCCCTCGACTCTCTCTTTTTCCTGGTTTCCCTCTTCTGCATGAACTGTTTCTCCACCTTCTTTTCCATCGACTCTCTCTTTTCCCTGGTTTCCCTCTTTTTCATGAACTCTCTGTTTCCCTTCTTTTCCCTCGACTCTCTCTTTTCCCTGGTTTCCCTCTTCTGCATTAACTCTCTCTTTCCATTCTTTTCCCTCGACTCTCTCTTTTCCCTGGTTTCCCTCTTGTGCATTAACTCTCTCTTTCCATTCTTTTCCCTCGACTCTCTCTTTTCCCTGGTTTCCCTCTTCTGCATGAACTTTTTCTCCACCTTCTTTTCCCTCGACACTCTCTTTTCCCTGGTTTCCCTCTTCTGCATTACCTGTCTCTTTTAGCTCCTTTCCCCTCGAGTGACTCTTTTCCCCAGCGTCCCTCTTTTCCATGAACTCTCTCTTTCTATTCTTTTCCCCCGACTCTCTCTTTTCCCCGGCGTCCCTCTTTTCCTTGAGCTCTCTCTTCCCCTTCGTTCCATCGACTCTCTCTTTTGCCGGGTTTCGCTCTTCTGCATTAACTCTCTTTCTATTCTTTTCCCTCGACTCTCTCTTTTCCCTGGTTTCCCTCTTCTGCATTACCTCTCTCTTTTGGCTCTTTTCCCCTCAAGTGACTCTTTTCCCTAGCGTCCCTCTTTTCCATGAACTCTCTCTTTCTATTCTTTTCCCCCGACTCTCTCTTTTCCCCGGCGTCCCTCTTTTCCTTGAGCTCTCTCTTCCCCTTCGTTCCATCAACTGTCTCTTTTGCCGGGTTTCGCTCTTCTGCATTAACTCTCTTTCTATTCTTTTCCCTCGACTCTCTCTTTTCCCTGGTTTCCCTCTTCTGCATTACCTCTCTCTTTTAGCTCTTTTCCCCTCAAGTGACTCTTTTCCCTAGCGTCCCTCTTTTCCATGAACTCTCTCTTCCCCTTCTTTTCCCTCGACTCTCTCTTTTTCCTGGTTTCCCTCTTCTGCATGAACTGTTTCTCCACCTTCTTTTTCATCGACTCTCTCTTTTCCCTGGTTTCCCTCTTTTCCTTGAGCTCTCTCTTCCCCTTCGTTTCCATCGACTCTCTCTTTTCCCTGGCTTCCCTCTTCTGCATGATTTCTCTCGTTCCCTTTTTTTCCCCTCGACTCTCTCTTTTCCCTGGTTTCCCTCTTCTGCATGAACTCTTTCTCCACCTTCTTTTCCATCGACTCTCTCTTTTCCCTGCTTTCCTTCTCCGGCATGATTTTTCTCGTTCCCTTTTTTTTCCCCTCGAGTCTCTCTTTTCCCTGGTTTCCCTCTTCTGCATTAACTCTCTCTTTCTATTCTTTTCCCTCGACTCTCTCTTTTTCCTGGTTTCCCTCTTCTGCATGAACTCTTTCTTCACCTTCTTTTCCCTCGACTCTCTCTTTTCCCTGGTTTCCCTCTTCTGCATTACCTCTCTCTTTTAGCTCTTTTCCCCTCAAGTGACTCTTTTCCCTAGCGTCCCTCTTTTCCATGAACTCTCTCTTTCTATTCTTTTCCCCCGACTCTCTCTTTTCCCCGGTGTCCCTCTTTTCCTTGAGCTCTCTCTTCCCCTTTTTTTTCCTCGACTCTCTCTTTTCCCGGGTTTCCCTCTTCTGCATTAACTCTCTCTTTCTATTCTTTTCCCTCGACGCTCTCTTTACCCTGGCTTCCCTCTTCTGCATGATTTCTCTCGTTCCCTTTTTTTTCCCCTCGACTCTCTCTTTTCCCTGGTTTCCCTCTTCTGCATGAACTCTTTCTCCACCTTCTTTTCCATCGACTCTCTCTTTTCCCTGCTTTCCCTCTTCGGCATGATTTTTCTCGTTCCCTTTTTTTTCCCCTCGACTCTCTCTTTTCCCTAGTTTCCCTCTTCTGCATTACCTCTCTCTTTTAGCTCTTTTCCCCTCAAGTGACTCTTTTCCCTAGCGTCCCTCTTTTCCATGAACTCTCTCTTTCTATTCTTTTCCCCCGACTCTCTCTTTTCCCCGGCGTCCCTCTTTTCCTTGAGCTCTCTCTTCCCCTTCGTTTCCATCGACTCTCTCTTTTGCCGGGTTTCGCTCTTCTGCATTAACTCTCTTTCTATTCTTTTCCCTCGACTCTCTCTTTTCCCTGGTTTCCCTCTTCTGCATTACCTCTCTCTTTTAGCTCTTTTCCCCTCAAGTGACTATTTTCCCTGGCGTCCCTCTTTTCCATGAACTCTCTCTTCCCCTTCTTTTCCGTCGACTCTCTCTTTTTCCTGGTTTCCCTCTTCTGCATGAACTGTTTCTCCACCTTCTTTTCCATCGACTCTCTCTTTTCCCTGGTTTCCCTCTTTTTCATGAACTCTCTGTTTCCCTTCTTTTCCCTCGACTCTCTCTTTTCCCTGGCTTCCCTCTTCTGCATGATTTCTCTCGTTCCCTTTTTTTCCCCTCGACTCTCTCTTTTCCCTGGTTTCCCTCTTCTGCATGAACTCTTTCTCCACCTTCTTTTCCATCGACTCTCTCTTTTCCCTGCTTTCCCTCTTCGGCATGATTTTTCTCATTCACTTTTTTTTCCCCTCGACTCTCTCTTTTTCCTGGTTTCCCTCTTCTGCATTAGCTCTCTCTTTTAGCTCTTTTCCCGTCGCATGACTCTTTTCCGTGGCGTCCCTCTTTTCCATGAACTCTCTCTTCCCCTTCTTTTCCCTCGACTCTCTCTTTTTCCTGGTTTCCCTCTTCTGCATGAACTGTTTCTCCACCTTCTTTTCCATCGACTCTCTCTTTTCCCTGGTTTCCCTCTTTTTCATGAACTCTCTGTTTCCCTTCTTTTCCATCGACTCTCTCTTTTCCCTGGTTTCCCTCTTCTGCATTAACTCTCTCTTTCCATTCTTTTCCCTCGACTCTCTCTTTTCCCTGGTTTCCCTCTTCTGCATTAACTCTCTCTTTCCATTCTTTTCCCTCGACTCTCTCTTTTCCCTGGTTTCCCTCTTCTGCATGAACTTTTTCTCCACCTTCTTTTCCCTCGACACTCTCTTTTCCCTGGTTTCCCTCTTCTGCATTACCTGTCTCTTTTAGCTCCTTTCCCCTCGAGTGACTCTTTTCCCCAGCGTCCCTCTTTTCCATGAACTCTCTCTTTCTATTCTTTTCCCCCGACTCTCTCTTTTCCCCGGCGTCCCTCTTTTCCTTGAGCTCTCTCTTCCCCTTCGTTCCATCGACTCTCTCTTTTGCCGGGTTTCGCTCTTCTGCATTAACTCTCTTTCTATTCTTTTCCCTCGACTCTCTCTTTTCCCTGGTTTCCCTCTTCTGCATTACCTCTCTCTTTTGGCTCTTTTCCCCTCAAGTGACTCTTTTCCCTAGCGTCCCTCTTTTCCATGAACTCTCTCTTTCTATTCTTTTCCCCCGACTCTCTCTTTTCCCCGGCGTCCCTCTTTTCCTTGAGCTCTCTCTTCCCCTTCGTTTCCATCGACTCTCTCTTTTCCCGGGTTTCGCTCTTCTGCATTAACTCTCTTTCTATTCTTTTCCCTCGACTCTCTCTTTTCCCTGGTTTCCCTCTTCTGCATTACCTCTCTCTTTTAGCTCTTTTCCCCTCAAGTGACTCTTTTCCCTAGCGTCCCTCTTTTCCATGAACTCTCTCTTTCTATTCTTTTCCCCCGACTCTCTCTTTTCCCCGGCGTCCCTCTTTTCCTTGAGCTCTCTCTTCCCCTTTTTTTCCCTCGACTCTCTCTTTTCCCGGGTTTCCCTCTTCTGCATTAACTCTCTCTTTCTATTCTTTTCCCTCGACGCTCTCTTTACCCTGGCTTCCCTCTTCTGCATGATTTCTCTCGTTCCCTTTTTTTCCCCTCGACTCTCTCTTTTCCCTGGTTTCCCTCTTCTGCATGAACTCTTTCTCCACCTTCTTTTCCATCGACTCTCTCTTTTCCCTGCTTTCCCTCTTCTGCATTACCTCTCTCTTTTAGCTCTTTTCCCTTCAAGTGACTCTTTTCCCTAGCGTCCCTCTTTTCCATGAACTCTCTCTTTCTATTCTTTTCCCCCGACTCTCTCTTTTCCCCGGCGTCCCTCTTTTCCTTGAGCTCTCTCTTCCCCTTCGTTCCATCAACTCTCTCTTTTGCCGGGTTTCGCTCTTCTGCATTAACTCTCTTTCTATTCTTTTCCCTCGACTCTCTCTTTTCCCTGGTTTCCCTCTTCTGCATTACCTCTCTCTTTTAGCTCTTTTCCCCTCAAGTGACTCTTTTCCCTAGCGTCCCTCTTTTCCATGAACTCTCTCTTCCCCTTCTTTTCCCTCGACTCTCTCTTTTTCCTGGTTTCCCTCTTCTGCATGAACTGTTTCTCCACCTTCTTTTTCATCGACTCTCTCTTTTCCCTGGTTTCCCTCTTTTCCTTGAGCTCTCTCTTCCCCTTCGTTTCCATCGACTCTCTCTTTTCCCTGGCTTCCCTCTTCTGCATGATTTCTCTCGTTCCCTTTTTTTCCCCTCGACTCTCTCTTTTCCCTGGTTTCCCTCTTCTGCATGAACTCTTTCTCCACCTTCTTTTCCATCGACTCTCTCTTTTCCCTGCTTTCCTTCTTCGGCATGATTTTTCTCGTTCCCTTTTTTTTCCCCTCGAGTCTCTCTTTTCCCGGGTTTCGCTCTTCTGCATTAACTCTCTCTTTCTATTCTTTTCCCTCGACTCTCTCTTTTTCCTGGTTTCCCTCTTCTGCATGAACTCTTTCTTCACCTTCTTTTCCCTCGACTCTCTCTTTTCCCTGGTTTCCCTCTTCTGCATTACCTCTCTCTTTTAGCTCTTTTCCCCTCAAGTGACTCTTTTCCCTAGCGTCCCTCTATTCCATGAACTCTCTCTTTCTATTCTTTTCCCCCGACTCTCTCTTTTCCCCGGTGTCCCTCTTTTCCTTGAGCTCTCTCTTCCCCTTTTTTTTCCTCGACTCTCTCTTTTCCCGGGTTTCCCTCTTCTGCATTAACTCTCTCTTTCTATTCTTTTCCCTCGACGCTCTCTTTACCCTGGCTTCCCTCTTCTGCATGATTTCTCTCGTTCCCTTTTTTTTCCCCTCGACTCTCTCTTTTCCCTGGTTTCCCTCTTCTGCATGAACTCTTTCTCCACCTTCTTTTCCATCGACTCTCTCTTTTCCCTGCTTTCCCTCTTCGGCATGATTTTTCTCGTTCCCTTTTTTTTCCCCTCGACTCTCTCTTTTCCCTAGTTTCCCTCTTCTGCATTACCTCTCTCTTTTAGCTCTTTTCCCCTCAAGTGACTCTTTTCCCTAGCGTCCCTCTTTTCCATGAACTCTCTCTTTCTATTCTTTTCCCCCGACTCTCTCTTTTCCCCGGCGTCCCTCTTTTCATTGAGCTCTCTCTTCCCCTTCATTTCCATCGACTCTCTCTTTTGCCGGGTTTCGCTCTTCTGCATTAACTCTCTTTCTATTCTTTTCCCTCGACTCTCTCTTTTCCCTGGTTTCCCTCTTCTGCATTACCTCTCTCTTTTAGCTCTTTTCCCCTCAAGTGACTCTTTTCCCTGGTGTCCCTCTTTTCCATGAACTCTCTCTTCCCCTTCTTTTCCCTCGACTCTCTCTTTTTCCTGGTTTCCCTCTTCTGCATGAACTGTTTCTCCACCTTCTTTTCCATCGACTCTCTCTTTTCCCTGGTTTCCCTCTTTTTCATGAACTCTCTGTTTCCCTTCTTTTCCCTCGACTCTCTCTTTTCCCTGGCTTCCCTCTTCTGCATGATTTCTCTCGTTCCCTTTTTTCCCCCTCGACTCTCTCTTTTCCCTGGTTTCCCTCTTCTGCATGAACTCTTTCTCCACCTTCTTTTCCATCGACTCTCTCTTTTCCCTGCTTTCCCTCTTCGGCATGATTTTTCTCGTTCCCTTTTTTTTCCCCTCGACTCTCTCTTTTCCCTAGTTTCCCTCTTCTGCATTAGCTCTCTCTTTTAGCTCTTTTCCCGTCGCATGACTCTTTTCCGTGGCGTCCCTCTTTTCCATGAACTCTCTCTTCCCCTTCTTTTCCCTCGACTCTCTCTTTTTCCTGGTTTCCCTCTTCTGCATGAACTGTTTCTCCACCTTCTTTTCCATCGACTCTCTCTTTTCCCTGGTTTCCCTCTTTTTCATGAACTCTCTGTTTCCCTTCTTTTCCCTCGACTCTCTCTTTTCCCTGGTTTCCCTCTTCTGCATTAACTCTCTCTTTCCATTCTTTTCCCTCGACTCTCTCTTTTCCCTGGTTTCCCTCTTCTGCATTAACTCTCTCTTTCCATTCTTTTCCCTCGACTCTCTCTTTTCCCTGGTTTCCCTCTTCTGCATGAACTTTTTCTCCACCTTCTTTTCCCTCGACACTCTCTTTTCCCTGGTTTCCCTCTTCTGCATTACCTGTCTCTTTTAGCTCCTTTCCCCTCGAGTGACTCTTTTCCCTAGCGTCCCTCTTTTCCATGAACTCTCTCTTTCTATTCTTTTCCCCCGACTCTCTCTTTTCCCCGGCGTCCCTCTTTTCCTTGAGCTCTCTCTTCCCCTTCGTTCCATCAACTCTCTCTTTTGCCGGGTTTCGCTCTTCTGCATTAACTCTCTTTCTATTCTTTTCCCTCGACTCTCTCTTTTCCCTGGTTTCCCTCTTCTGCATTACCTCTCTCTTTTAGCTCTTTTCCCCTCAAGTGACTCTTTTCCCTAGCGTCCCTCTTTTCCATGAACTCTCTCTTCCCCTTCTTTTCCCTCGACTCTCTCTTTTTCCTGGTTTCCCTCTTCTGCATGAACTGTTTCTCCACCTTCTTTTTCATCGACTCTCTCTTTTCCCTGGTTTCCCTCTTTTCCTTGAGCTCTCTCTTCCCCTCGTTCCTCTCTCTCTTTTCCCTCTTCCTCTTCTGACTCTCTCTTTTCCCTGGTTTCCCTCTTCTGCATGAACTCTTTCTCCACCTTCTTTTCCATCGACTCTCTCTTTTCCCTGCTTTCCTTCTACGGCATGATTTTTCTCGTTCCCTTTTTTTTCCCCTCGAGTCTCTCTTTTCCCTGGTTTCCCTCTTCTGCATGAACTCTTTCTTCACCTTCTATTCCCTCGACTCTCTCTTTTCCCGGGTTTCCCTCTTCTGCATTACCTCTCTCTTTTAGCTCTTTTCCCCTCAAGTGACTCTTTTCCCTGGCGTCCCTCTTTTCCATGAACTCTCTCTTCCCCTTCTTTTCCCTCGACTCTCTCTTTTCCCGGGTTTCGCTCTTCTGCATTAACTCTCTTTCTATTCTTTTCCCTCGACTCTCTCTTTTCCCTGGTTTCCCTCTTCTGCATTACCTCTCTCTTTTAGCTCTTTTCCCCTCAAGTGACTCTTTTCCCTAGCGTCCCTCTTTTCCATGAACTCTCTCTTTCTATTCTTTTCCCCCGACTCTCTCTTTTCCCCGGCGTCCCTCTTTTCCTTGAGCTCTCTCTTCCCCTTTTTTTCCCTCGACTCTCTCTTTTCCCGGGTTTCCCTCTTCTGCATTAACTCTCTCTTTCTATTCTTTTCCCTCGACGCTCTCTTTACCCTGGCTTCCCTCTTCTGCATGATTTCTCTCGTTCCCTTTTTTTCCCCTCGACTCTCTCTTTTCCCTGGTTTCCCTCTTCTGCATGAACTCTTTCTCCACCTTCTTTTCCATCGACTCTCTCTTTTCCCTGCTTTCCCTCTTCTGCATTACCTCTCTCTTTTAGCTCTTTTCCCTTCAAGTGACTCTTTTCCCTAGCGTCCCTCTTTTCCATGAACTCTCTCTTTCTATTCTTTTCCCCCGACTCTCTCTTTTCCCCGGCGTCCCTCTTTTCCTTGAGCTCTCTCTTCCCCTTCGTTCCATCAACTCTCTCTTTTGCCGGGTTTCGCTCTTCTGCATTAACTCTCTTTCTATTCTTTTCCCTCGACTCTCTCTTTTCCCTGGTTTCCCTCTTCTGCATTACCTCTCTCTTTTAGCTCTTTTCCCCTCAAGTGACTCTTTTCCCTAGCGTCCCTCTTTTCCATGAACTCTCTCTTCCCCTTCTTTTCCCTCGACTCTCTCTTTTTCCTGGTTTCCCTCTTCTGCATGAACTGTTTCTCCACCTTCTTTTTCATCGACTCTCTCTTTTCCCTGGTTTCCCTCTTTTCCTTGAGCTCTCTCTTCCCCTTCGTTTCCATCGACTCTCTCTTTTCCCTGGCTTCCCTCTTCTGCATGATTTCTCTCGTTCCCTTTTTTTCCCCTCGACTCTCTCTTTTCCCTGGTTTCCCTCTTCTGCATGAACTCTTTCTCCACCTTCTTTTCCATCGACTCTCTCTTTTCCCTGCTTTCCTTCTTCGGCATGATTTTTCTCGTTCCCTTTTTTTTCCCCTCGAGTCTCTCTTTTCCCTGGTTTCCCTCTTCTGCATTAACTCTCTCTTTCTATTCTTTTCCCTCGACTCTCTCTTTTCCCGGGTTTCCCTCTTCTGCATGAACTCTTTCTTCACCTTCTATTCCCTCGACTCTCTCTTTTCCCTGGTTTCCCTCTTCTGCATTACCTCTCTCTTTTAGCTCTTTTCCCCTCAAGTGACTCTTTTCCCTGGCGTCCCTCTTTTCCATGAACTCTCTCTTCCCCTTCTTTTCCCTCGACTCTCTCTTTTTCCTGGTTTCCCTCTTCTGCATGAACTGTTTCTCCACCTTCTTTTCCCTCGACACTCTCTTTTCCCTGGTTTCCCTCTTCTGCATTACCTGTCTCTTTTAGCTCCTTTCCCCTCGAGTGACTCTTTTCCCTGGCGTCCCTCTTCTGCATTAACTCTCTCTTTCCCTTCTTTTCCCTCGACTCGCTCTTTTCCCCGGCGTCCCTCTTTTCCTTGAGCTCTCTCTTCCCCTTCGTTTCCATCGACTCTCTCTTTTCCCGGGTTTCGCTCTTCTGCATTAACTCTCTCTTTCTATTCTTTTCCCTCGACTCTCTCTTTTTCCTGGTTTCCCTCTTCTGCATGAACTCTTTCTTCACCTTCTTTTCCCTCGACTCTCTCTTTTCCCTGGTTTCCCTCTTCTGCATTACCTCTCTCTTTTAGCTCTTTTCCCCTCAAGTGACTCTTTTCCCTAGCGTCCCTCTTTTCCATGAACTCTCTCTTTCTATTCTTTTCCCCCGACTCTCTCTTTTCCCCGGCGTCCCTCTTTTCCTTGAGCTCTCTCTTCCCCTTTTTTTCCCTCGACTCTCTCTTTTCCCGGGTTTCCCTCTTCTGCATTAACTCTCTCTTTCTATTCTTTTCCCTCGACGCTCTCTTTACCCTGGCTTCCCTCTTCTGCATGAACTCTTTCTCCACCTTCTTTTCCATCGACTCTCTCTTTTCCCTGCTTTCCCTCTTCGGCATGATTTTTCTCATTCACTTTTTTTTCCCCTCGACTCTCTCTTTTTCCTGGTTTCCCTCTTCTGCATTACCTCTCTCTTTTAGCTCTTTTCCCCTCAAGTGACTCTTTTCCCCGGCGTCCCTCTTTTCCTTGAGCTCTCTCTTCCCCTTCGTTCCATCGACTCTCTCTTTTGCCGGGTTTCGCTCTTCTGCATTAACTCTCTTTCTATTCTTTTCCCTCGACTCTCTCTTTTCCCTGGTTTCCCTCTTCTGCATTACCTCTCTCTTTTAGCTCTTTTCCCCTCAAGTGACTCTTTTCCCTGGCGTCCCTCTTTTCCATGAACTCTCTCTTCCCCTTCTTTTCCCTCGACTCTCTCTTTTCCCTGGTTTCCCTCTTCTGCATGAACTGTTTCTCCACCTTCTTTTCCATCGACTCTCTGTTTTCCCTGCTTTCCCTCTTTTTCATGAACTCTCTGTTTCCCTTCTTTTCCCTCGACTCTCTCTTTTTCCTGGTTTCCCTCTTCTGCATGAACTCTTTCTTCACCTTTTATTCCCTCGACTCTCTCTTTTCCCTGGTTTCCCTCTTCTGCATTACCTGTCTCTTTTAGCTCTTTTCCCCTCGAGTGACTCTTTTCCCTGGCGTCCCTCTTCTGCATTAACTCTCTCTTTCCCTTCTTTTCCCTCGACTCGCTCTTTTCCCCGGCGTCCCTCTTTTCCTTGAGCTCTCTCTTCCCCTTCGTTTCCATCGACTCTCTCTTTTCCCGGGTTTCGCTCTTCTGCATTAACTCTCTCTTTCTATTCTTTTCCCTCGACTCTCTCTTTTTCCTGGTTTCCCTCTTCTGCATGAACTCTTTCTTCACCTTCTTTTCCCTCGACTCTCTCTTTTCCCTGGTTTCCCTCTTCTGCATTACCTCTCTCTTTTAGCTCTTTTCCCCTCAAGTGACTCTTTTCCCTAGCGTCCCTCTTTTCCATGAACTCTCTCTTTCTATTCTTTTCCCCCGACTCTCTCTTTTCCCCGGCGTCCCTCTTTTCCTTGAGCTCTCTCTTCCCCTTTTTTTCCCTCGACTCTCTCTTTTCCCGGGTTTCCCTCTTCTGCATTAACTCTCTCTTTCTATTCTTTTCCCTCGACGCTCTCTTTACCCTGGCTTCCCTCTTCTGCATGATTTCTCTCGTTCCCTTTTTTTCCCCTCGACTCTCTCTTTTCCCTGGTTTCCCTCTTCTGCATGAACTCTTTCTCCACCTTCTTTTCCCTCGACTCTCTCTTTTCCCTGCTTTCCCTCTTCTGCATTACCTCTCTCTTTTAGCTCTTTTCCCCTCAAGTGACTCTTTTCCCTAGCGTCCCTCTTTTCCATGAACTCTCTCTTTCTATTCTTTTCCCCCGACTCTCTCTTTTCCCCGGCGTCCCTCTTTTCCTTGAGCTCTCTCTTCCCCTTTTTTTCCCTCGACTCTCTCTTTTCCCGGGTTTCCCTCTTCTGCATTAACTCTCTCTTTCTATTCTTTTCCCTCGACGCTCTCTTTACCCTGGCTTCCCTCTTCTGCATGATTTCTCTCGTTCCCTTTTTTTCCCCTCGACTCTCTCTTTTCCCTGGTTTCCCTCTTCTGCATGAACTCTTTCTCCACCTTCTTTTCCATCGACTCTCTCTTTTCCCTGCTTTCCCTCTTCGGCATGATTTTTCTCATTCACTTTTTTTTCCCCTCGACTCTCTCTTTTTCCTGGTTTCCCTCTTCTGCATTACCTCTCTCTTTTAGCTCTTTTCCCCTCAAGTGACTCTTTTCCCCGGCGTCCCTCTTTTCCTTGAGCTCTCTCTTCCCCTTCGTTCCATCGACTCTCTCTTTTGCCGGGTTTCGCTCTTCTGCATTAACTCTCTTTCTATTCTTTTCCCTCGACTCTCTCTTTTCCCTGGTTTCCCTCTTCTGCATTACCTCTCTCTTTTAGCTCTTTTCCCCTCAAGTGACTCTTTTCCCTGGCGTCCCTCTTTTCCATGAACTCTCTCTTCCCCTTCTTTTCCCTCGACTCTCTCTTTTCCCTGGTTTCCCTCTTCTGCATGAACTGTTTCTCCACCTTCTTTTCCATCGACTCTCTCTTTTCCCTGCTTTCCCTCTTTTTCATGAACTCTCTGTTTCCCTTCTTTTCCCTTGACTCTCTCTTTTCCCTGGTTTCCCTCTTCTGCATTACCTGTCTCTTTTAGCTCCTTTCCCCTCGAGTGACTCTTTTCCCTGGCGTCCCTCTTCTGCATTAACTCTCTCTTTCCCTTCTTTTCCCTCGACTCGCTCTTTTCCCCGGCGTCCCTCTTTTCCTTGAGCTCTCTCTTCCCCTTCGTTCCATCGACTCTCTCTTTTGCCGGGTTTCGCTCTTCTGCATTAACTCTCTTTCTATTCTTTTCCCTCGACTCTCTCTTTTCCCTGGTTTCCCTCTTCTGCATTACCTCTCTCTTTTAGCTCTTTTCCCCTCAAGTGACTCTTTTCCCTGGCGTCCCTCTTTTCCATGAACTCTCTCTTCCCCTTCTTTTCCCTCGACTCTCTCTTTTCCCTGGTTTCCCTCTTCTGCATGAACTGTTTCTCCACCTTCTTTTCCATCGACTCTCTGTTTTCCCTGCTTTCCCTCTTTTTCATGAACTCTCTGTTTCCCTTCTTTTCCCTCGACTCTCTCTTTTTCCTGGTTTCCCTCTTCTGCATGAACTCTTTCTTCACCTTTTATTCCCTCGACTCTCTCTTTTCCCTGGTTTCCCTCTTCTGCATTACCTGTCTCTTTTAGCTCTTTTCCCCTCGAGTGACTCTTTTCCCTGGCGTCCCTCTTCTGCATTAACTCTCTCTTTCCCTTCTTTTCCCTCGACTCGCTCTTTTCCCCGGCGTCCCTCTTTTCCTTGAGCTCTCTCTTCCCCTTCGTTTCCATCGACTCTCTCTTTTCCCGGGTTTCGCTCTTCTGCATTAACTCTCTCTTTCTATTCTTTTCCCTCGACTCTCTCTTTTTCCTGGTTTCCCTCTTCTGCATGAACTCTTTCTTCACCTTCTTTTCCCTCGACTCTCTCTTTTCCCTGGTTTCCCTCTTCTGCATTACCTCTCTCTTTTAGCTCTTTTCCCCTCAAGTGACTCTTTTCCCTAGCGTCCCTCTTTTCCATGAACTCTCTCTTTCTATTCTTTTCCCCCGACTCTCTCTTTTCCCCGGCGTCCCTCTTTTCCTTGAGCTCTCTCTTCCCCTTTTTTTCCCTCGACTCTCTCTTTTCCCGGGTTTCCCTCTTCTGCATTAACTCTCTCTTTCTATTCTTTTCCCTCGACGCTCTCTTTACCCTGGCTTCCCTCTTCTGCATGATTTCTCTCGTTCCCTTTTTTTCCCCTCGACTCTCTCTTTTCCCTGGTTTCCCTCTTCTGCATGAACTCTTTCTCCACCTTCTTTTCCCTCGACTCTCTCTTTTCCCTGCTTTCCCTCTTCTGCATTACCTCTCTCTTTTAGCTCTTTTCCCCTCAAGTGACTCTTTTCCCTAGCGTCCCTCTTTTCCATGAACTCTCTCTTTCTATTCTTTTCCCCCGACTCTCTCTTTTCCCCGGCGTCCCTCTTTTCCTTGAGCTCTCTCTTCCCCTTTTTTTCCCTCGACTCTCTCTTTTCCCGGGTTTCCCTCTTCTGCATTAACTCTCTCTTTCTATTCTTTTCCCTCGACGCTCTCTTTACCCTGGCTTCCCTCTTCTGCATGATTTCTCTCGTTCCCTTTTTTTCCCCTCGACTCTCTCTTTTCCCTGGTTTCCCTCTTCTGCATGAACTCTTTCTCCACCTTCTTTTCCATCGACTCTCTCTTTTCCCTGCTTTCCCTCTTCGGCATGATTTTTCTCATTCACTTTTTTTTCCCCTCGACTCTCTCTTTTTCCTGGTTTCCCTCTTCTGCATTACCTCTCTCTTTTAGCTCTTTTCCCCTCAAGTGACTCTTTTCCCCGGCGTCCCTCTTTTCCTTGAGCTCTCTCTTCCCCTTCGTTCCATCGACTCTCTCTTTTGCCGGGTTTCGCTCTTCTGCATTAACTCTCTTTCTATTCTTTTCCCTCGACTCTCTCTTTTCCCTGGTTTCCCTCTTCTGCATTACCTCTCTCTTTTAGCTCTTTTCCCCTCAAGTGACTCTTTTCCCTGGCGTCCCTCTTTTCCATGAACTCTCTCTTCCCCTTCTTTTCCCTCGACTCTCTCTTTTCCCTGGTTTCCCTCTTCTGCATGAACTGTTTCTCCACCTTCTTTTCCATCGACTCTCTCTTTTCCCTGCTTTCCCTCTTTTTCATGAACTCTCTGTTTCCCTTCTTTTCCCTTGACTCTCTCTTTTCCCTGGTTTCCCTCTTCTGCATTACCTGTCTCTTTTAGCTCCTTTCCCCTCGAGTGACTCTTTTCCCTGGCGTCCCTCTTCTGCATTAACTCTCTCTTTCCCTTCTTTTCCCTCGACTCGCTCTTTTCCCCGGCGTCCCTCTTTTCCTTGAGCTCTCTCTTCCCCTTCGTTTCCATCGACTCTCTCTTTTCCCGGGTTTCGCTCTTCTGCATTAACTCTCTCTTTCTATTCTTTTCCCTCGACTCTCTCTTTTTCCTGGTTTCCCTCTTCTGCATGAACTCTTTCTTCACCTTCTTTTCCCTCGACTCTCTCTTTTTCCTGGTTTCCCTCTTCTGCATGAACTCTTTCTTCACCTTCTATTCCCTCGACTCTCTCTTTTCCCGGGTTTCGCTCTTCTGCATTAACTCTCTCTTTCTATTCTTTTCCCTCGACTCTCTCTTTTCCCGGGTTTCCCTCTTCTGCATGAACTCTTTCTTCACCTTCTATTCCCTCGACTCTCTCTTTTCCCTGGTTTCCCTCTTCTGCATTACCTCTCTCTTTTAGCTCTTTTCCCCTCAAGTGACTCTTTTCCCTGGCGTCCCTCTTTTCCATGAACTCTCTATTCCCCTTCTTTTCCCTCGACTCTCTCTTTTTCCTGGTTTCCCTCTTCTGCATGAACTGTTTCTCCACCTTCTTTTCCATCGACTCTCTCTTTTCCCTGGTTTCCCTCTTTTTCATGAACTCTCTGTTTCCCTTCTTTTCCCTCGACTCTCTCTTTTCCCTGGTTTCCCTCTTCTGCATGAACTTTTTCTCCACCTTCTTTTCCCTCGACACTCTCTTTTCCCTGGTTTCCCTCTTCTGCATTACCTGTCTCTTTTAGCTCCTTTCCCCTCGAGTGACTCTTTTCCCTGGCGTCCCTCTTCTGCATTAACTCTCTCTTTCCCTTCTTTTCCCTCGACTCGCTCTTTTCCCCGGCGTCCCTCTTTTCCTTGAGCTCTCTCTTCCCCTTCGTTTCCATCGACTCTCTCTTTTCCCGGGTTTCGCTCTTCTGCATTAACTCTCTCTTTCTATTCTTTTCCCTCGACTCTCTCTTTTTCCTGGTTTCCCTCTTCTGCATGAACTCTTTCTTCACCTTCTTTTCCCTCGACTCTCTCTTTTCCCTGGTTTCCCTCTTCTGCATTACCTCTCTCTTTTAGCTCTTTTCCCCTCAAGTGACTCTTTTCCCTAGCGTCCCTCTTTTCCTTGAGCTCTCTCTTCCCCTTTTTTTTCCTCGACTCTCTCTTTTCCCGGGTTTCCCTCTTCTGCATTAACTCTCTCTTTCTATTCTTTTCCCTCGACGCTCTCTTTACCCTGGCTTCCCTCTTCTGCATGATTTCTCTCGTTCCCTTTTTTTTCCCCTCGACTCTCTCTTTTCCCTGGTTTCCCTCTTCTGCATGAACTCTTTCTCCACCTTCTTTTCCATCGACTCTCTCTTTTCCCTGCTTTCCCTCTTCGGCATGATTTTTCTCGTTCCCTTTTTTTTCCCCTCGACTCTCTCTTTTCCCTGGTTTCCCTCTTCTGCATTACCTCTCTCTTTTGGCTCTTTTCCCCTCAAGTGACTCTTTTCCCTAGCGTCCCTCTTTTCCATGAACTCTCTCTTTCTATTCTTTTCCCCCGACTCTCTCTTTTCCCCGGCGTCCCTCTTTTCCTTGAGCTCTCTCTTCCCCTTCGTTTCCATCGACTCTCTCTTTTCCCGGGTTTCGCTCTTCTGCATTAACTCTCTTTCTATTCTTTTCCCTCGACTCTCTCTTTTCCCTGGTTTCCCTCTTCTGCATTACCTCTCTCTTTTAGCTCTTTTCCCCTCAAGTGACTCTTTTCCCTAGCGTCCCTCTTTTCCATGAACTCTCTCTTTCTATTCTTTTCCCCCGACTCTCTCTTTTCCCCGGCGTCCCTCTTTTCCTTGAGCTCTCTCTTCCCCTTTTTTTCCCTCGACTCTCTCTTTTCCCGGGTTTCCCTCTTCTGCATTAACTCTCTCTTTCTATTCTTTTCCCTCGACGCTCTCTTTACCCTGGCTTCCCTCTTCTGCATGATTTCTCTCGTTCCCTTTTTTTCCCCTCGACTCTCTCTTTTCCCTGGTTTCCCTCTTCTGCATGAACTCTTTCTCCACCTTCTTTTCCATCGACTCTCTCTTTTCCCTGCTTTCCCTCTTCTGCATTACCTCTCTCTTTTAGCTCTTTTCCCTTCAAGTGACTCTTTTCCCTAGCGTCCCTCTTTTCCATGAACTCTCTCTTTCTATTCTTTTCCCCCGACTCTCTCTTTTCCCCGGCGTCCCTCTTTTCCTTGAGCTCTCTCTTCCCCTTCGTTCCATCAACTCTCTCTTTTGCCGGGTTTCGCTCTTCTGCATTAACTCTCTTTCTATTCTTTTCCCTCGACTCTCTCTTTTCCCTGGTTTCCCTCTTCTGCATTACCTCTCTCTTTTAGCTCTTTTCCCCTCAAGTGACTCTTTTCCCTAGCGTCCCTCTTTTCCATGAACTCTCTCTTCCCCTTCTTTTCCCTCGACTCTCTCTTTTTCCTGGTTTCCCTCTTCTGCATGAACTGTTTCTCCACCTTCTTTTTCATCGACTCTCTCTTTTCCCTGGTTTCCCTCTTTTCCTTGAGCTCTCTCTTCCCCTTCGTTTCCATCGACTCTCTCTTTTCCCTGGCTTCCCTCTTCTGCATGATTTCTCTCGTTCCCTTTTTTTCCCCTCGACTCTCTCTTTTCCCTGGTTTCCCTCTTCTGCATGAACTCTTTCTCCACCTTCTTTTCCATCGACTCTCTCTTTTCCCTGCTTTCCTTCTTCGGCATGATTTTTCTCGTTCCCTTTTTTTTCCCCTCGAGTCTCTCTTTTCCCTGGTTTCCCTCTTCTGCATTAACTCTCTCTTTCTATTCTTTTCCCTCGACTCTCTCTTTTCCCGGGTTTCCCTCTTCTGCATGAACTCTTTCTTCACCTTCTATTCCCTCGACTCTCTCTTTTCCCTGGTTTCCCTCTTCTGCATTACCTCTCTCTTTTAGCTCTTTTCCCCTCAAGTGACTCTTTTCCCTGGCGTCCCTCTTTTCCATGAACTCTCTCTTCCCCTTCTTTTCCCTCGACTCTCTCTTTTTCCTGGTTTCCCTCTTCTGCATGAACTGTTTCTCCACCTTCTTTTCCCTCGACACTCTCTTTTCCCTGGTTTCCCTCTTCTGCATTACCTGTCTCTTTTAGCTCCTTTCCCCTCGAGTGACTCTTTTCCCTGGCGTCCCTCTTCTGCATTAACTCTCTCTTTCCCTTCTTTTCCCTCGACTCGCTCTTTTCCCCGGCGTCCCTCTTTTCCTTGAGCTCTCTCTTCCCCTTCGTTTCCATCGACTCTCTCTTTTCCCGGGTTTCGCTCTTCTGCATTAACTCTCTCTTTCTATTCTTTTCCCTCGACTCTCTCTTTTCCCTGGTTTCCCTCTTCTGCATTACCTCTCTCTTTTAGCTCTTTTCCCCTCAAGTGACTCTTTTCCCTAGCGTCCCTCTTTTCCATGAACTCTCTCTTTCTATTCTTTTCCCCCGACTCTCTCTTTTCCCCGGCGTCCCTCTTTTCCTTGAGCTCTCTCTTCCCCTTTTTTTCCCTCGACTCTCTCTTTTCCCGGGTTTCCCTCTTCTGCATTAACTCTCTCTTTCTATTCTTTTCCCTCGACGCTCTCTTTACCCTGGCTTCCCTCTTCTGCATGAACTCTTTCTCCACCTTCTTTTCCATCGACTCTCTCTTTTCCCTGCTTTCCCTCTTCGGCATGATTTTTCTCATTCACTTTTTTTTCCCCTCGACTCTCTCTTTTTCCTGGTTTCCCTCTTCTGCATTACCTCTCTCTTTTAGCTCTTTTCCCCTCAAGTGACTCTTTTCCCCGGCGTCCCTCTTTTCCTTGAGCTCTCTCTTCCCCTTCGTTCCATCGACTCTCTCTTTTGCCGGGTTTCGCTCTTCTGCATTAACTCTCTTTCTATTCTTTTCCCTCGACTCTCTCTTTTCCCTGGTTTCCCTCTTCTGCATTACCTCTCTCTTTTAGCTCTTTTCCCCT
>JAZGTQ010000532.1:0-75567 GCA_037953605.1 Necrosyrtes monachus | reverse complement strand
GACTCGGCCAGGGCTCTGTGGACTCGGCCAGGGCTCTGTGGATGTGGCCAGGGCTCTGTGGACTCTGCCAGGGCTCTGTGGACTCGGCCAGGGCTCTGTGGACTCCGCCAGGGCTCTGTGAACTCGGCCAGGGCTCTGTGGACTCCGCCAGGGCTCTGTGGACTCTGGCCAGGGCTCTGTGGACTCGGCCAGGGCTCTGTGGACTCGGCCAGGGCTCTGTGGACTCGGCCAGGGCTCTGTGGACTCGGCCAGGGCTCTGTGGACTCTGCCAGGGCTCTGTGAACTCTGCCAGGGCTCTGTGGACTCGGCCAGGGCTCTGTGAACTCGGCCAGGGCTCTGTGGACTCGGCCAGGGCTCTGTGGACTCGGCCAGGGCTCTGTGGACTCCGCCAGGGCTCTGTGGACTCGGCCAGGGCTCTGTGGACTCCGCCAGGGCTCTGTGGACTCGGCCAGGGCTCTGTGGACTCGGCCAGGGCTCTGTGGACTGTGGCCAGGGCTCTGTGGACTCGGCCAGGGCTCTGTGGACTCGGCCAGGGCTCTGTGGACTCCGCCAGGGCTCTGTGGACTCGGCCAGGGCTCTGTGGACTCGGCCAGGGCTCTGTGGATGTGGCCAGGGCTCTGTGGACTCTGCCAGGGCTCTGTGGACTCGGCCAGGGCTCTGTGGACTCGGCCAGGGCTCTGTGGACTCGGCCAGGGCTCTGTGGACTCTGCCAGGGCTCTGTGGACTCGGCCAGGGCTCTGTGAACTCGGCCAGGGCTCTGTGGACTCCGCCAGGGCTCTGTGGACTCGGCCAGGGCTCTGTGGACTCTGCCAGGGCTCTGTGGACTCCGCCAGGGCTCTGTGGACTCTGCCAGGGCTCTGTGGACTCGGCCAGGGCTCTGTGGACTCGGCCAGGGCTCTGTGGACTCGGCCAGGGCTCTGTGGACTCGGCCAGGGCTCTGTGGACTCGGCCAGGGCTCTGTGGACTCGGCCAGGGCTCTGTGGACTCGGCCAGGGCTCTGTGGACTCTGCCAGGGCTCTGTGAACTCGGCCAGGGCTCTGTGGACTCGGCCAGGGCTCTGTGGACTCTGCCAGGGCTCTGTGGACTCCGCCAGGGCTCTGTGAACTCGGCCAGGGCTCTGTGGACTCTGCCAGGGCTCTGTGGACTCGGCCAGGGCTCTGTGAACTCGGCCAGGGCTCTGTGGACTCCGCCAGGGCTCTGTGGACTCTGCCAGGGCTCTGTGGACTCGGCCAGGGCTCTGTGGACTCGGCCAGGGCTATGTGGACTCGGCCAGGGCTCTGTGGACTCCGCCAGGGCTCTGTGGAAGTGGCCAGGGCTCTGTGAACTCCGCCAGGGCTCTGTGGACTCGGCCAGGGCTCTGTGGACTTGGCCAGGGCTCTGTGGACTCCGCCAGGGCTCTGTGGACTCGGCCAGGGCTCTGTGGACTCTGCCAGGGCTCTGTGAACTCTGCCAGGGCTCTGTGGACTGGGCCAGGGCTCTGTGAACTCGGCCAGGTCTCTGTGGACTCCGCCAGGGCTCTGTGAACTCGGCCAGGGCTCTGTGGACTCCGCCAGGGCTCTGTGGACTCTGCCAGGGCTCTGTGAACTCTGCCAGGGCTCTGTGGACTCGGCCAGGGCTCTGTGGACTCGGCCAGGGCTCTGTGGACTCCGCCAGGGCTCTGTGGATGTGGCCAGAGCTCTGTGGACTCTGCCAGGGCTCTGTGGACTCTTCCAGGGCTCTGTGGACTCCGCCAGGGCTCTGTGGACTCGGCCAGGGCTCTGTGGACTACGCCAGGGCTCTGTGGAAGTGGCCAGGGCTCTGTGGACTCGGCCAGGGCTCTGTGGAATCCGACAGGGCTCTGTGGAGTCTTCCAGGGCTCTGTGGACTCGGCCAGGGCTCTGTGGACTCCACCAGGGCTCTGTGAACTCGGCCAGGGCTCTGTGGACTCGGCCAGGGCTCTGTGGACTCAGTCAGGGCTCTGTGGACTCGGCCAGGGCTCTGTGGACTCGGCCAGGGCTCTGTGGATGTGGCCAGGGCTCTGTGGACTCTGCCAGGGCTCTGTGGACTCGGCCAGGGCTCTGTGGACTCCGCCAGGGCTCTGTGGACTCCGCCAGGGCTCTGTGGACTCTGCCAGGGCTCTGTGGACTCGGCCAGGGCTCTGTGGACTCCGCCAGGGCTCTGTGAACTCGGCCAGGGCTCTGTGGACTCGGCCAGGGCTCTGTGGACTCTGCCAGGGCTCTGTGGACTCGGCCAGGGCTCTGTGGACTCTGCCAGGGCTCTGTGAACTCGGCCAGGGCTCTGTGGACTCGGCCAGGGCTCTGTGGACTCTGCCACGGCTCTGTGAACTCGGCCAGGGCTCTGTGGACTCCGCCAGGGCTCTGTGGACGTGGCCAGGGCTCTGTGGACTCGGCCAGGGCTCTGTGAACTCGGCCAGGGCTCTGTGGACTCCGCCAGGGCTCTGTGGACTCGGCCAGGGCTCTGTGGACACGGCCAGGGCTCTGTGGACTCAGTCAGGGCTCTGTGGACTCGGCCAGGGCTCTGTGGACTCTGCCAGGGCTCTGTGAACTCTGCCAGGGCTCTGTGGACTGGGCCAGGGCTCTGTGAACTCGGCCAGGGCTCTGTGGACTCCGCCAGGGCTCTGTGAACTCGGCCAGGGCTCTGTGGACTCCGCCAGGGCTCTGTGGACTCTGCCAGGGCTCTGTGAACTCTGCCAGGGCTCTGTGGACTCGGCCAGGGCTCTGTGGACTCGGCCAGGGCTCTGTGGACTCCGCCAGGGCTCTGTGGATGTGGCCAGAGCTCTGTGGACTCTGCCAGGGCTCTGTGGACTCGGCCAGGGCTCTGTGGACTCCGCCAGGGCTCTGTGGACTCGGCCAGGGCTCTTTGGACTACGCCAGGGCTCTGTGGAAGTGGCCAGGGCTCTGTGGACTCCGCCAGGGCTCTGTGGACTCGGCCAGGGCTCTGTGGACTCCGCCAGGGCTCTGTGGACTCGGTCACGGCTCTGTGGACTCTGCCAGGGCTCTGTGGACTCGGCCAGGGCTCTGTGGACTCCACCAGGGCTCTGTGAACTCGGCCAGGGCTCTGTGGACTCCGCCAGGGCTCTGTGGACTCTGCCAGGGCTCTGTGGACTCGGCCAGGGCTCTGTGGACTCGGCCAGGGCTCTGTGGACTCCGCCAGGGCTCTGTGGACTCGGCCAGGGCTCTGTGGACTCGGCCAGGGCTCTGTGAACTCGGCCAGGGCTCTGTGGACTCGGCCAGGGCTCTGTAGACTCTGCCAGGGCTCTGTGAACTCGGCCAGGGCTCTGTGGACTCCGCCAGGGCTCTGTGGACTCTGCCAGGGCTCTGTGAACTCGGCCAGGTCTCTGTGAACTCGGCCAGGGCTCTGTGGACTCCGCCAGGGCTCTGTGGACTCTGCCAGGGCTCTGTGAACTCGGCCAGGGCTCTGTGGACTCGGCCAGGGCTATGTGGACTCGGCCAGGGCTCTGTGGACTCCGCCAGGGCTCTGTGGAAGTGGCCAGGGCTCTGTGAACTCGGCCAGGGCTCTGTGGACTCCGCCAGGGCTCTGTGGACTCTGCCAGGGCTCTGTGAACTCGGCCAGGGCTCTGTGGACTCGGCCAGGGCTATGTGGACTCGGCCAGGGCTCTGTGGACTCCGCCAGGGCTCTGTGGAAGTGGCCAGGGCTCTGTGAACTCCGCCAGGGCACTGTGGACTCGGCCAGGGCTCTGTGGACTTGGCCAGGGCTCTGTGGACTCCGCCAGGGCTCTGTGGACTCGGCCAGGGCTCTGTGGACTCTGCCAGGGCTCTGTGAACTCTGCCAGGGCTCTGTGGACTGGGCCAGGGCTCTGTGAACTCGGCCAGGGCTCTGTGGACTCCGCCAGGGCTCTGTGAACTCGGCCAGGGCTCTGTGGACTCCGCCAGGGCTCTGTGGACTCTGCCAGGGCTCTGTGAACTCTGCCAGGGCTCTGTGGACTCGGCCAGGGCTCTGTGGACTCGGCCAGGGCTCTGTGGACTCCGCCAGGGCTCTGTGGATGTGGCCAGAGCTCTGTGGACTCTGCCAGGGCTCTGTGGACTCTTCCAGGGCTCTGTGGACTCCGCCAGGGCTCTGTGGACTCGGCCAGGGCTCTTTGGACTACGCCAGGGCTCTGTGGAAGTGGCCAGGGCTCTGTGGACTCGGCCAGGGCTCTGTGGAATCCGACAGGGCTCTGTGGAGTCTTCCAGGGCTCTGTGGACTCGGCCAGGGCTCTGTGGACTCCACCAGGGCTCTGTGAACTCGGCCAGGGCTCTGTGGACTCGGCCAGGGCTCTGTGGACTCAGTCAGGGCTCTGTGGACTCGGCCAGGGCTCTGTGGACTCGGCCAGGGCTCTGTGGATGTGGCCAGGGCTCTGTGGACTCGGCCAGGGCTCTGTGGACTCCGCCAGGGCTCTGTGGACTCCGCCAGGGCTCTGTGGACTCTGCCAGGGCTCTGTGGACTCGGCCAGGGCTCTGTGGACTCCGCCAGGGCTCTGTGAACTCGGCCAGGGCTCTGTGGACTCCGCCAGGGCTCTGTGGACTCTGCCAGGGCTCTGTGGACTCGGCCAGGGCTCTGTGGACTCGGCCAGGGCTCTGTGGACTCCGCCAGGGCTCTGTGGACTCTGCCAGGGCTCTGTGGACTCTGCCAGGGCTCTGTGGACTCGGCCAGGGCTCTGTGGACTCTGCCAGGGCTCTGTGAACTCGGCCAGGGCTCTGTGGACTCCGCCAGGGCTCTGTGGACGTGGCCAGGGCTCTGTGGACTCGGCCAGGGCTCTGTGAACTCGGCCAGGGCTCTGTGGACTCCGCCAGGGCTCTGTGGACTCGGCCAGGGCTCTGTGGACTCGGCCAGGGCTCTGTGGACTCAGTCAGGGCTCTGTGGACTCGGCCAGGGCTCTGTGGACTCTGCCAGGGCTCTGTGAACTCTGCCAGGGCTCTGTGGACTGGGCCAGGGCTCTGTGAACTCGGCCAGGGCTCTGTGGACTCGGCCAGGGCTCTGTGAACTCGGCCAGGGCTCTGTGGACTCCGCCAGGGCTCTGTGGACTCTGCCAGGGCTCTGTGAACTCTGCCAGGGCTCTGTGGACTCGGCCAGGGCTCTGTGGACTCGGCCAGGGCTCTGTGGACTCCGCCAGGGCTCTGTGGATGTGGCCAGAGCTCTGTGGACTCTGCCAGGGCTCTGTGGACTCGGCCAGGGCTCTGTGGACTCCGCCAGGGCTCTGTGGACTCGGCCAGGGCTCTGTGGACTACGCCAGGGCTCTGTGGAAGTGGCCAGGGCTCTGTGGACTCGGCCAGGGCTCTGTGGAATCCGCCAGGGCTCTGTGGAGTCTTCCAGGGCTCTGTGGACTCGGCCAGGGCTCTGTGGACTCCACCAGGGCTCTGTGAACTCGGCCAGGGCTCTGTGGACTCTGCCAGGGCTCTGTGGACTCCGCCAGGGCTCTGTGAACTCTGCCAGGGCTCTGTGGACTCGGCCAGGGCTCTGTGGACTCTGCCAGGGCTCTGTGAACTCGGCCAGGGCTCTGTGGACTCGGTCAGGGCTCTGTGGACTCTGCCAGGGCTCTGTGGACTCGGCCAGGGCTCTGTGGACTCCACCAGGGCTCTGTGAACTCGGCCAGGGCTCTGTGGACTCGGCCAGGGCTCTGTGGACTCGGCCAGGGCTCTGTGGACTCGGCCAGGGCTCTGTGGACTCGGCCAGGGCTCTGTGGACTCGGCCAGGGCTCTGTGAACTCGGCCAGGGCTCTGTGGACTCGGCCAGGGCTCTGTGGACTCTGCCAGGGCTCTGTGAACTCGGCCAGGGCTCTGTGGACTCGGCCAGGGCTCTGTGGACTCTGCCAGGGCTCTGTGAACTCGGCCAGGTCTCTGTGGACTCGGCCAGGGCTCTGTGGACTCGGCCAGGGCTCTGTGGACTCCGCCAGGGCTCTGTGAACTCGGCCAGGGCTCTGTGGACTCCGCCAGGGCTCTGTGGACTCGGCCAGGGCTCTGTGGACTCTGCCAGGGCTCTGTGAACTCGGCCAGGGCTCTGTGAACTCGGCCAGGGCTCTGTGGACTCTGCCAGGGCTCTGTGGACTCCGCCAGGGCTCTGTGGACTCGGCCAGGGCTCTGTGGACTCGGCCAGGGCTCTGTGGACTCCGCCAGGGCTCTGTGGACTCCGCCAGGGATCTGTGAACTCGGCCAGGGCTCTGTGGACTCGGCCAGGGCTCTGTGGACTCTGCCAGGGCTCTGTGGACTCGGCCAGGGCTCTGTGGACTCCGCCAGGGCTCTGTGAACCTGGCCAGGGCTCTGTGGACTCGGCCAGGGCTCTGTGGACTCCGCCAGGGCTCTGTGGACTCTGCCAGGGCTCTGTGGACTCGGCCAGGGCTCTGTGGACTCGGCCAGGGCTCTGTGGACTCGGCCAGGGCTCTGTGAACTCGGCCAGGGCTCTGTGGACTCCGCCAGGGCTCTGTGGACTCTGCCAGGGCTCTGTGAACTCGGCCAGGGCTCTGTGGACTCGGCCAGGGCTCTGTGGAATCTGCCAGGGCTCTGTGAACTCGGCCAGGGCTCTGTGGACTCGGCCAGGGCTCTGTGGACTCCGCCAGGGCTCTGTGAACTCGGCCAGGGCTCTGTGGATGTGGCCAGGGCTCTGTGGACTCTGCCAGGGCTCTGTGGACTCGGCCAGGGCTCTGTGGACTCGGCCAGGGCTCTGTGGACTCGGCCAGGGCTCTGTGGACTCCGCCAGGGCTCTGTGAACTCGGCCAGGGCTCTGTGGACTCGGCCAGGGCTCTGTGGACTCCGCCAGGGCTCTGTGGACTCTGCCAGGGCTCTGTGGACTCGGCCAGGGCTCTGTGGACTCTGCCAGGGCTCTGTGAACTCGGCCAGGGCTCTGTGGACTCTGGCCAGGGCTCTGTGGACTCAGCCAGGGCTCTGTGGACTCGGCCAGGGCTCTGTGGACTCGGCCAGGGCTCTGTGGACTGCGCCAGGGCTCTGTGGATGTGGCCAGGGCTCTGTGGACTCTGCCAGGGCTCTGTGGACTCGGCCAGGGCTCTGTGGACTCCGCCAGGGCTCTGTGGACTCCGCCAGGGCTCTGTGGACTCTTCCAGGGCTCTGTGGACTCGGCCAGGGCTCTGTGGACTCGGCCAGGGCTCTGTGAACTCGGCCAGGGCTCTGTGGACTCGGCCAGGGCTCTGTGGACTCTGCCAGGGCTCTGTGGACTCCGCCAGGGCTCTGTGGATGTGGTCAGGGCTCTGTGGACTCGGCCAGGGCTCTGTGAACTCGGCCAGGGCTCTGTGGACTCCGCCAGGGCTCTGTGGACTCGGCCAGGGCTCTGTGAACTTGGCCAGGGCTCTGTGGACTCCGCCAGGGCTCTGTGGATGTGGCCAGGGCTCTGTGGACTCGGCCAGGGCTCTGTGGACTCCGCCAGGGCTCTGTGGATGTGGCCAGGGCTCTGTGGACTCTGCCAGGGCTCTGTGGACTCGGCCAGGGCTCTGTGGACTCGGCCAGGGCTCTGTGGATGTGGCCAGGGCTCTGTGGACTCTGCCAGGGCTCTGTGGACTCTGCCAGGGCTCTGTGGACTCGGCCAGGGCTCTGTGGACTCCGCCAGGGCTCTGTGAACTCGGCCAGGGCTCTGTGGACTCGGCCAGGGCTCTGTGGACTCTGCCAGGGCTCTGTGGACTCCGCCAGGGCTCTGTGGACTCGGCCAGGGCTCTGTGGACTCGGCCAGGGCTCTGTGAACTCGGCCAGGGCTCTGTGGACTCGGCCAGGGCTCTGTGGACTCGGCCAGGGCTCTGTGAACTCGGCCAGGGCTCTGTGGACTCCGCCAGGGCTCTGTGGACTCCGCCAGGGCTCTGTGGACTCGGCCAGGGCTCTGTGGACTCGGCCAGGGCTCTGTGGACTCCGCCAGGGCTCTGTGGACTCTGGCCAGGGCTCTGTGGACTCGGCCAGGGCTCTGTGGACTCTGCCAGGGCTCTGTGGACTCTGCCAGGGCTCTGTGAAGTCGGCCAGGGCTCTGTGAACTCGGCCAGGGCTCTGTGGACTCCGCCAGGGCTCTGTGGACTCTGCCAGGGCTCTGTGAACTCGGCCAGGGCTCTGTGGACTCGGCCAGGGCTATGTGGACTCGGCCAGGGCTCTGTGGACTCTGCCAGGGCTCTGTGGAAGTGGCCAGGGCTCTGTGAACTCCGCCAGGGCTCTGTGGACTCGGCCAGGGCTCTGTGGACTTGGCCAGGGCTCTGTGGACTCCGCCAGGGCTCTGTGGACTCGGCCAGGGCTCTGTGGACTCTGCCAGGGCTCTGTGAACTCTGCCAGGGCTCTGTGGACTGGGCCAGGGCTCTGTGAACTCGGCCAGGGCTCTGTGGACTCCGCCAGGGCTCTGTGAACTCGGCCAGGGCTCTGTGGACTCCGCCAGGGCTCTGTGGACTCTGCCAGGGCTCTGTGAACTCTGCCAGGGCTCTGTGGACTCGGCCAGGGCTCTGTGGACTCGGCCAGGGCTCTGTGGACTCCGCCAGGGCTCTGTGGATGTGGCCAGAGCTCTGTGGACTCTGCCAGGGCTCTGTGGACTCTTCCAGGGCTCTGTGGACTCCGCCAGGGCTCTGTGGACTCGGCCAGGGCTCTTTGGACTACGCCAGGGCTCTGTGGAAGTGGCCAGGGCTCTGTGGACTCGGCCAGGGCTCTGTGGAATCCGACAGGGCTCTGTGGAGTCTTCCAGGGCTCTGTGGACTCGGCCAGGGCTCTGTGGACTCCACCAGGGCTCTGTGAACTCGGCCAGGGCTCTGTGGACTCGGCCAGGGCTCTGTGGACTCAGTCAGGGCTCTGTGGACTCGGCCAGGGCTCTGTGGACTCGGCCAGGGCTCTGTGGATGTGGCCAGGGCTCTGTGGACTCTGCCAGGGCTCTGTGGACTCGGCCAGGGCTCTGTGGACTCCGCCAGGGCTCTGTGGACTCCGCCAGGGCTCTGTGGACTCTGCCAGGGCTCTGTGGACTCGGCCAGGGCTCTGTGGACTCCGCCAGGGCTCTGTGAACTCGGCCAGGGCTCTGTGGACTCCGCCAGGGCTCTGTGGACTCTGCCAGGGCTCTGTGGACTCGGCCAGGGCTCTGTGGACTCCACCAGGGCTCTGTGAACTCGGCCAGGGCTCTGTGGACTCGGCCAGGGCTCTGTGGACTCTGCCACGGCTCTGTGAACTCGGCCAGGGCTCTGTGGACTCCGCCAGGGCTCTGTGGACGTGGCCAGGGCTCTGTGGACTCGGCCAGGGCTCTGTGAACTCGGCCAGGGCTCTGTGGACTCCGCCAGGGCTCTGTGGACTCGGCCAGGGCTCTGTGGACACGGCCAGGGCTCTGTGGACTCAGTCAGGGCTCTGTGGACTCGGCCAGGGCTCTGTGGACTCTGCCAGGGCTCTGTGAACTCTGCCAGGGCTCTGTGGACTGGGCCAGGGCTCTGTGAACTCGGCCAGGGCTCTGTGGACTCCGCCAGGGCTCTGTGGACTCGGCCAGGGCTCTGTGGACTCCGCCAGGGCTCTGTGGACTCTGCCAGGGCTCTGTGAACTCTGCCAGGGCTCTGTGGACTCGGCCAGGGCTCTGTGGACTCGGCCAGGGCTCTGTGGACTCCGCCAGGGCTCTGTGGATGTGGCCAGAGCTCTGTGGACTCTGCCAGGGCTCTGTGGACTCGGCCAGGGCTCTGTGGACTCCGCCAGGGCTCTGTGGACTCGGCCAGGGCTCTTTGGACTCCGCCAGGGCTCTGTGGAAGTGGCCAGGGCTCTGTGGACTCGGCCAGGGCTCTGTGGAATCCGACAGGGCTCTGTGGAGTCTTCCAGGGCTCTGTGGACTCGGCCAGGGCTCTGTGGACTCCACCAGGGCTCTGTGAACTCGGCCAGGGCTCTGTGGACTCTGCCAGGGCTCTGTGGACTCCGCCAGGGCTCTGTGGACTCTGCCAGGGCTCTGTGGACTCGGCCAGGGCTCTGTGGACTCTGCCAGGGCTCTGTGAACTCGGCCAGGGCTCTGTGGACTCGGTCAGGGCTCTGTGGACTCGGCCAGGGCTCTGTGGACTCGGCCAGGGCTCTGTGGACTCCGCCAGGGCTCTGTGGACGTGGCCAGGGCTCTGTGGACTCGGCCAGGGCTCTGTGGACTCCGCCAGGGCTCTGTGGATGTGGCCAGGGCTCTGTGGACTCGGCCAGGGCTCTGTGGACTCCGCCAGGGCTCTGTGGACTCGGCCAGGGCTCTGTGGATGTGGCCAGGGCTCTGTGGACTCTGCCAGGGCTCTGTGGACTCGGCCAGGGCTCTGTGGACTCGGCCAGGGCTCTGTGGACTCTGCCAGGGCTCTGTGAACTCGGCCAGGGCTCTGTGGACTCCGCCAGGGCTCTGTGGACTCGGCCAGGGCTCTGTGGACTCCGCCAGGGCTCTGTGGACTCCGCCAGGGCTCTGTGAACTCGGCCAGGGCTCTGTGGACTCCGCCAGGGCTCTGTGAACTCGGCCAGGGCTCTGTGGACTCGGCCAGGGCTCTGTGGACTCGGCCAGGGCTCTGTGGATGTGGCCAGGGCTCTGTGGACTCGGCCAGGGCTCTGTGGACTCGGCCAGGGCTCTGTGGACTCGGCCAGGGCTCTGTGGACTCCGCCAGGGCTCTGTGGACTCGGCCAGGGCTCTGTGGACACGGCCAGGGCTCTGTGGACTCAGTCAGGGCTCTGTGGACTCGGCCAGGGCTCTGTGGACTCTGCCAGGGCTCTGTGAACTCTGCCAGGGCTCTGTGGACTGGGCCAGGGCTCTGTGAACTCGGCCAGGGCTCTGTGGACTCGGCCAGGGCTCTGTGAACTCGGCCAGGGCTCTGTGGACTCCGCCAGGGCTCTGTGGACTCTGCCAGGGCTCTGTGAACTCTGCCAGGGCTCTGTGGACTCGGCCAGGGCTCTGTGGACTCGGCCAGGGCTCTGTGGACTCCGCCAGGGCTCTGTGGATGTGGCCAGAGCTCTGTGGACTCTGCCAGGGCTCTGTGGACTCGGCCAGGGCTCTGTGGACTCCGCCAGGGCTCTGTGGACTCGGCCAGGGCTCTGTGGACTACGCCAGGGCTCTGTGGAAGTGGCCAGGGCTCTGTGGACTCGGCCAGGGCTCTGTGGAATCCGACAGGGCTCTGTGGAGTCTTCCAGGGCTCTGTGGACTCGGCCAGGGCTCTGTGGACTCCACCAGGGCTCTGTGAACTCGGCCAGGGCTCTGTGGACTCTGCCAGGGCTCTGTGAACTCCGCCAGGGCTCTGTGAACTCTGCCAGGGCTCTGTGGACTCGGCCAGGGCTCTGTGGACTCTGCCAGGGCTCTGTGAACTCGGCCAGGGCTCTGTGGACTCGGTCAGGGCTCTGTGGACTCTGCCAGGGCTCTGTGGACTCGGCCAGGGCTCTGTGGACTCCACCAGGGCTCTGTGAACTCGGCCAGGGCTCTGTGGACTCGGCCAGGGCTCTGTGGACTCGGCCAGGGCTCTGTGGACTCGGCCAGGGCTCTGTGGACTCGGCCAGGGCTCTGTGGACTCGGCCAGGGCTCTGTGAACTCGGCCAGGGCTCTGTGGACTCGGCCAGGGCTCTGTAGACTCTGCCAGGGCTCTGTGAACTCGGCCAGGGCTCTGTGGACTCGGCCAGGGCTCTGTGGACTCTGCCAGGGCTCTGTGAACTCGGCCAGGTCTCTGTGGACTCGGCCAGGGCTCTGTGGACTCGGCCAGGGCTCTGTGGACTCCGCCAGGGCTCTGTGAACTCGGCCAGGGCTCTGTGGACTCCGCCAGGGCTCTGTGGACTCGGCCAGGGCTCTGTGGACTCTGCCAGGGCTCTGTGAACTCGGCCAGGGCTCTGTGAACTCGGCCAGGGCTCTGTGGACTCTGCCAGGGCTCTGTGGACTCCGCCAGGGCTCTGTGGACTCGGCCAGGGCTCTGTGGACTCGGCCAGGGCTCTGTGGACTCCGCCAGGGCTCTGTGGACTCCGCCAGGTATCTGTGAACTCGGCCAGGGCTCTGTGGACTCGGCCAGGGCTCTGTGGACTCTGCCAGGGCTCTGTGGACTCGGCCAGGGCTCTGTGGACTCCGCCAGGGCTCTGTGAACCTGGCCATGGCTCTGTGGACTCGGCCAGGGCTCTGTGGACTCCGCCAGGGCTCTGTGGACTCTGCCAGGGCTCTGTGGACTCGGCCAGGGCTCTGTGGACTCGGCCAGGGCTCTGTGGACTCGGCCAGGGCTCTGTGAACTCGGCCAGGGCTCTGTGGACTCCGCCAGGGCTCTGTGGACTCTGCCAGGGCTCTGTGAACTCGGCCAGGGCTCTGTGGACTCGTCCAGGGCTCCGTGGAATCTGCCAGGGCTCTGTGAACTCGGCCAGGGCTCTGTGGACTCGGCCAGGGCTCTGTGGACTCCGCCAGGGCTCTGTGAACTCGGCCAGGGCTCTGTGGATGTGGCCAGGGCTCTGTGGACTCTGCCAGGGCTCTGTGGACTCGGCCAGGGCTCTGTGGACTCGGCCAGGGCTCTGTGGACTCGGCCAGGGCTCTGTGGACTCCGCCAGGGCTCTGTGAACTCGGCCAGGGCTCTGTGGACTCGGCCAGGGCTCTGTGGACTCCGCCATGGCTCTGTGGACACTTCCAGGGCTCTGTGGACTCGGCCAGGGCTCTGTGGACTCTGCCAGGGCTCTGTGAACTCGGCCAGGGCTCTGTGGATGTGGCCAGGGCTCTGTGGACTCAGCCAGGGCTCTGTGGACTCGGCCAGGGCTCTGTGGACTCGGCCAGGGCTCTGTGGACTGCGCCAGGGTTCTGTGGATGTGGCCAGGGCTCTGTGGACTCTGCCAGGGCTCTGTGGACTCGGCCAGGGCTCTGTGGACTCCGCCAGGGCTCTGTGGACTCCGCCAGGGCTCTGTGGACTCTTCCAGGGCTCTGTGGACTCGGCCAGGGCTCTGTGGACTCGGCCAGGGCTCTGTGAACTCGGCCAGGGCTCTGTGGACTCGGCCAGGGCTCTGTGGACTCTGCCAGGGCTCTGTGGACTCCGCCAAGGCTCTGTGGATGTGGTCAGGGCTCTGTGGACTCGGCCAGGGCTCTGTGAACTCGGCCAGGGCTCTGTGGACTCCGCCAGGGCTCTGTGGACTCGGCCAGGGCTCTGTGAACTTGGCCAGGGCTCTGTGGACTCCGCCAGGGCTCTGTGGATGTGGCCAGGGCTCTGTGGACTCGGCCAGGGCTCTGTGGACTCCGCCAGGGCTCTGTGGATGTGGCCAGGGCTCTGTGGACTCTGCCAGGGCTCTGTGGACTCGGCCAGGGCTCTGTGGACTCGGCCAGGGCTCTGTGGATGTGGCCAGGGCTCTGTGGACTCTGCCAGGGCTCTGTGGACTCTGCCAGGGCTCTGTGGACTCGGCCAGGGCTCTGTGGACTCCGCCAGGGCTCTGTGAACTCGGCCAGGGCTCTGTGGACTCGGCCAGGGCTCTGTGGACTCTGCCAGGGCTCTGTGGACTCCGCCAGGGCTCTGTGGACTCGGCCAGGGCTCTGTGGACTCGGCCAGGGCTCTGTGAACTCGGCCAGGGCTCTGTGGACTCGGCCAGGGCTCTGTGGACTCGGCCAGGGCTCTGTGAAGTCGGCCAGTGCTCTGTGGACTCCGCCAGGGCTCTGTGGACTCCGCCAGGGCTCTGTGGACTCGGCCAGGGCTCTGTGGACTCGGCCAGTGCTCTGTGGACTCCGCCAGGGCTCTGTGGATGTGGCCAGGGCTCTGTGGACTCGGCCAGGGCTCTGTGGACTCTGCCAGGGCTCTGTGGACTCTGCCAGGGCTCTGTGAAGTCGGCCAGGGCTCTGTGAACTCGGCCAGGGCTCTGTGGACTCCGCCAGGGCTCTGTGGACTCTGCCAGGGCTCTGTGAACTCGGCCAGGGCTCTGTGGACTCGGCCAGGGCTATGTGGACTCGGCCAGGGCTCTGTGGACTCTGCCAGGGCTCTGTGGAAGTGGCCAGGGCTCTGTGAACTCCGCCAGGGCTCTGTGGACTCGGCCAGGGCTCTGTGGACTTGGCCAGGGCTCTGTGGACTCCGCCAGGGCTCTGTGGACTCGGCCAGGGCTCTGTGGACTCTGCCAGGGCTCTGTGAACTCTGCCAGGGCTCTGTGGACTGGGCCAGGGCTCTGTGAACTCGGCCAGGGCTCTGTGGACTCCGCCAGGGCTCTGTGAACTCGGCCAGGGCTCTGTGGACTCCGCCAGGGCTCTGTGGACTCTGCCAGGGCTCTGTGAACTCTGCCAGGGCTCTGTGGACACGGCCAGGGCTCTGTGGACTCGGCCAGGGCTCTGTGGACTCCGCCAGGGCTCTGTGGATGTGGCCAGAGCTCTGTGGACTCTGCCAGGGCTCTGTGGACTCTTCCAGGGCTCTGTGGACTCCGCCAGGGCTCTGTGGACTCGGCCAGGGCTCTTTGGACTACGCCAGGGCTCTGTGGAAGTGGCCAGGGCTCTGTGGACTCGGCCAGGGCTCTGTGGAATCCGACAGGGCTCTGTGGAGTCTTCCAGGGCTCTGTGGACTCGGCCAGGGCTCTGTGGACTCCACCAGGGCTCTGTGAACTCGGCCAGGGCTCTGTGGACTCGGCCAGGGCTCTGTGGACTCAGTCAGGGCTCTGTGGACTCGGCCAGGGCTCTGTGGACTCGGCCAGGGCTCTGTGGATGTGGCCAGGGCTCTGTGGACTCTGCCAGGGCTCTGTGGACTCGGCCAGGGCTCTGTGGACTCCGCCAGGGCTCTGTGGACTCCGCCAGGGCTCTGTGGACTCTGCCAGGGCTCTGTGGACTCGGCCAGGGCTCTGTGGACTCCGCCAGGGCTCTGTGAACTCGGCCAGGGCTCTGTGGACTCCGCCAGGGCTCTGTGGACTCTGCCAGGGCTCTGTGGACTCGGCCAGGGCTCTGTGGACTCCACCAGGGCTCTGTGAACTCGGCCAGGGCTCTGTGGACTCGGCCAGGGCTCTGTGGACTCTGCCACGGCTCTGTGAACTCGGCCAGGGCTCTGTGGACTCCGCCAGGGCTCTGTGGACGTGGCCAGGGCTCTGTGGACTCGGCCAGGGCTCTGTGAACTCGGCCAGGGCTCTGTGGACTCCGCCAGGGCTCTGTGGACTCGGCCAGGGCTCTGTGGACACGGCCAGGGCTCTGTGGACTCAGTCAGGGCTCTGTGGACTCGGCCAGGGCTCTGTGGACTCTGCCAGGGCTCTGTGAACTCTGCCAGGGCTCTGTGGACTGGGCCAGGGCTCTGTGAACTCGGCCAGGGCTCTGTGGACTCCGCCAGGGCTCTGTGAACTCGGCCAGGGCTCTGTGGACTCCGCCAGGGCTCTGTGGACTCTGCCAGGGCTCTGTGAACTCTGCCAGGGCTCTGTGGACTCGGCCAGGGCTCTGTGGACTCGGCCAGGGCTCTGTGGACTCCGCCAGGGCTCTGTGGATGTGGCCAGAGCTCTGTGGACTCTGCCAGGGCTCTGTGGACTCGGCCAGGGCTCTGTGGACTCCGCCAGGGCTCTGTGGACTCGGCCAGGGCTCTTTGGACTACGCCAGGGCTCTGTGGAAGTGGCCAGGGCTCTGTGGACTCGGCCAGGGCTCTGTGGAATCCGACAGGGCTCTGTGGAGTCTTCCAGGGCTCTGTGGACTCGGCCAGGGCTCTGTGGACTCCACCAGGGCTCTGTGAACTCGGCCAGGGCTCTGTGGACTCTGCCAGGGCTCTGTGAACTCCGCCAGGGCTCTGTGAACTCTGCCAGGGCTCTGTGGACTCGGCCAGGGCTCTGTGGACTCTGCCAGGGCTCTGTGAACTCGGCCAGGGCTCTGTGGACTCGGTCAGGGCTCTGTGGAATCGGCCAGGGCTCTGTGGACTCGGCCAGGGCTCTGTGGACTCCGCCAGGGCTCTGTGGATGTGGCCAGGGCTCTGTGGACTCGGCCAGGGCTCTGTGGACTCCGCCAGGGCTCTGTGGATGTGGCCAGGGCTCTGTGGACACGGCCAGGGCTCTGTGGACTCCGCCAGGGCTCTGTGGACTCGGCCAGGGCTCTGTGGATGTGGCCAGGGCTCTGTGGACTCTGCCAGGGCTCTGTGGACTCGGCCAGGGCTCAGTGGACTCGGCCAGGGCTCTGTGGACTCTGCAAGGGCTCTGTGAACTCGGCCAGGGCTCTGTGGACTCCGCCAGGGCTCTGTGGACCCGGCCAGGGCTCTGTGGACTCCGCCAGGGCTCTGTGGACTCCGCCAGGGCTCTGTGAACTCGGCCAGGGCTCTGTGGACTCCGCCAGGGCTCTGTGAACTCGGCCAGGGCTCTGTGGACTCGGCCAGGGCTCTGTGGACTCGGCCAGGGCTCTGTGGATGTGGCCAGGGCTCTGTGGACTCGGCCAGGGCTCTGTGGACTCGGCCAGGGCTCTGTGGACTCGGCCAGGGCTCTGTGGACGTGGCCAGGGCTCTGTGGACTCGGCCAGGGCTCTGTGAACTCGGCCAGGGCTCTGTGGACTCGGCCAGGGCTCTGTGGAATCCGACAGGGCTCTGTGGAGTCTTCCAGGGCTCTGTGGACTCGGCCAGGGCTCTGTGGACTCCACCAGGGCTCTGTGAACTCGGCCAGGGCTCTGTGGACTCGGCCAGGGCTCTGTGGACTCCGCCAGGGCTCTGTGGACTCGGCCAGGGCTCTGTGAACTCGGCCAGGGCTCTGTGGACTCCGCCAGGGCTCTGTGGAGTCGGCCAGGGCTCTGTGGACTCCGCCAGGGCTCTGTGGACTCTGCCAGGGCTCTGTGAACTCTGCCAGGGCTCTGTGGACTCCGCCAGGGCTCTGTGGTCTCCGCCAGGGCTCTGTGGACTCCGCCAGGGCTCTGTGGATGTGGCCAGGGCTCTGTGGACTCTGCCAGGGCTCTGTGGACTCGGCCAGGGCTCTGTGGACTCCGCCAGGGCTCTGTGGACTCTGCCAGGGCTCTGTGAACTCGGCCAGGGCTCTGTGGACTCCGCCAGGGCTCTGTGGACTCTGCCAGGGCTCTGTGGACTCTGCCAGGGCTCTGTGGACTCAGCCAGGGCTCTGTGGATGTGGCCAGGGCTCTGTGGACTCCGCCAGGGCTCTGTGGACTCTGCCAGGGCTCTGTGGACTCTGCCAGGGCTCTGTGGACTCAGCCAGGGCTCTGTGGACTCGGCCAGGGCTCTGTGGATGTGGCCAGGGCTCTGTGGACTCGGCCAGGGCTCTGTGGACTCCGCCAGGGCTCTGTGGACTCTGCCAGGGCTCTGTGGACTCCACCAGGGCTCTGTGGACTCGGCCAGGGCTCTGTGGATGTGGCCAGGGCTCTGTGGACTCGGCCAGGGCTCTGTGGACTCAGCCAGGGCTCTGTGGACTCTGCCAGGGCTCTGTGGACTCGGCCAGGGCTCTGTGGACTCCGCCAGGGCTCTGTGGAATCAGTCAGGGCTCTGTGGACTCCGCCAGGGCTCTGTGGACTCTGCCAGGGCTCTGTGGACTCGGCCAGGGCTCTGTGGACTCCGCCAGGGCTCTGTGGACTCCGCCAGGGCTCTGTGGACTCTGCCAGGGCTCTGTGGACTCGGCCAGGGCTCTGTGGACTCCGCCAGGGCTCTGTGAAGTCGGCCAGGGCTCTGTGGAGTCCGCCAGGGCTCTGTGGACTCTGCCAGGGCTCTGTGGACTCTGCCAGGGCTCTGTGGACTCGGCCAGGGCTCTGTGGACTCCACCAGGGCTCTGTGAACTCGGCCAGGGCTCTGTGGACTCGGCCAGGGCTCTGTGGACTCTGCCACGGCTCTGTGAACTCGGCCAGGGCTCTGTGGACTCCGCCAGGGCTCTGTGGACGTGGCCAGGGCTCTGTGGACTCCGCCAGGGCTCTGTGGATGTGGCCAGGGCTCTGTGGACTCCGCCAGGGCTCTGTGGACTCTGCCAGGGCTCTGTGGACTCGGCCAGGGCTCTGTGGACTCCGCCAGGGCTCTGTGAACTCGGCCAGGGCTCTGTGGACTCGGCCAGGGCTCTGTGGACTCTGCCAGGGCTCTGTGGACTCTGCCAGGGCTCTGTGGACTCGGCCAGGGCTCTGTGGACTCCACCAGGGCTCTGTGAACTCGGCCAGGGCTCTGTGGACTCGGCCAGGGCTCTGTGGACTCTGCCACGGCTCTGTGAACTCGGCCAGGGCTCTGTGGACTCCGCCAGGGCTCTGTGGACGTGGCCAGGGCTCTGTGGACTCGGCCAGGGCTCTGTGAACTCGGCCAGGGCTCTGTGGACTCCGCCAGGGCTCTGTGGACTCGGCCAGGGCTCTATGGACACGGCCAGGGCTCTGTGGACTCAGTCAGGGCTCTGTGGACTCGGCCAGGGCTCTGTGGACTCTGCCAGGGCTCTGTGAACTCTGCCAGGGCTCTGTGGACTCGGCCAGGGCTCTGTGGACTCGGCCAGGGCTCTGTGGACTCCGCCAGGGCTCTGTGGATGTGGCCAGAGCTCTGTGGACTCTGCCAGGGCTCTGTGAACTCGGCCAGGGCTCTGTGGACTCAGTCAGGGCTCTGTGGACTCGGCCAGGGCTCTGTGGACTCTGCCAGGGCTCTGTGAACTCTGCCAGGGCTCTGTGGACTGGGCCAGGGCTCTGTGAACTCGGCCAGGGCTCTGTGGACTCCGCCAGGGCTCTGTGAACTCGGCCAGGGCTCTGTGGACTCCGCCAGGGCTCTGTGGACTCTGCCAGGGCTCTGTGAACTCTGCCAGGGCTCTGTGGACTCGGCCAGGGCTCTGTGGACTCGGCCAGGGCTCTGTGGACTCCGCCAGGGCTCTGTGGATGTGGCCAGAGCTCTGTGGACTCTGCCAGGGCTCTGTGGACTCGGCCAGGGCTCTGTGGACTCCGCCAGGGCTCTGTGAACTCTGCCAGGGCTCTGTGGACTGGGCCAGGGCTCTGTGAACTCGGCCAGGGCTCTGTGGACTCGGCCAGGGCTCTGTGGACTCCGCCAGGGCTCTGTGGACTCTGCCAGGGCTCTGTGAACTCTGCCAGGGCTCTGTGGACTCTGCCAGGGCTCTGTGGACTCGGCCAGGGCTCTGTGGACTCGGCCAGGGCTCTGTGGATATGGCCAGGGCTCTGTGGACTCTGCCAGGGCTCTGTGGACTCGGCCAGGGCTCTGTGGACTCGGCCAGGGCTCTGTGGACTCGGCCAGGGCTCTGTGAACTCTGCCAGGGCTCTGTGGACTCGGCCAGGGCTCTGTGGAATCCGACAGGGCTCTGTGGAGTCTTCCAGGGCTCTGTGGACTCGGCGAGGGCTCTGTGGACTCCACCAGGGCTCTGTGAACTCGGCCAGGGCTCTGTGGACTCGGCCAGGGCTCTGTGGAATCAGTCAGGGCTCTGTGGACTCGGCCAGGGCTCTGTGAACTCGGCCAGGGCTCTGTGGATGTGGCCAGGGCTCTGTGGACTCGGCCAGGGCTCTGTGGACTCGGCCAGGGCTCTGTGGACTCCGCCAGGGCTCTGTGAACTCGGCCAGGGCTCTGTGGACTCCGCCAGGGCTCTGTGGACTCGGCCAGGGCTCTGTGGACTCCGCCAGGGCTCTGTGGACTCGGCCAGGGCTCTGTGGACTCCGCCAGGGCTCTGTGGACTCTGCCAGGGCTCTGTGAACTCTGCCAGGGCTCTGTGGACTCCGCCAGGGCTCTGTGGTCTCCGCCAGGGCTCTGTGGACTCCGCCAGGGCTCTGTGGATGTGGCCAGGGCTCTGTGGACTCTGCCAGGGCTCTGTGGACTCGGCCAGGGCTCTGTGGACTCCGCCAGGGCTCTGTGGACTCTGCCAGGGCTCTGTGAACTCGGCCAGGGCTCTGTGGACTCCGCCAGGGCTCTGTGGACTCTGCCAGGGCTCTGTGGACTCTGCCAGGGCTCTGTGGACTCAGCCAGGGCTCTGTGGACTCGGCCAGGGCTCTGTGGATGTGGCCAGGGCTCTGTGGACTCTGCCAGGGCTCTGTGGACTCCGCCAGGGCTCTGTGGACTCTGCCAGGGCTCTGTGGACTCCACCAGGGCTCTGTGAACTCGGCCAGGGCTCTGTGGACTCGGCCAGGGCTCTGTGGAATCAGTCAGGGCTCTGTGGACTCGGCCAGGGCTCTGTGGACTCGGCCAGGGCTCTGTGGATGTGGCCAGGGCTCTGTGGACTCTGCCAGGGCTCTGTGGACTCGGCCAGGGCTCTGTGGACTCCGCCAGGGCTCTGTGAACTCGGCCAGGGCTCTGTGGACTCGGCCAGGGCTCTGTGGACTCTGCCAGGGCTCTGTGAACTCGGCCAGGGCTCTGTGGACTCCGCCAGGGCTCTGTGGACTCGGCCAGGGCTCTGTGGACTCCGCCAGGGCTCTGTGGACTCGGCCAGGGCTCTGTGGACTCCGCCAGGGCTCTGTGGATGTGGCCAGAGCTCTGTGGACTCTGCCAGGGCTCTGTGAACTCGGTCAGGGCTCTGTGGAATCGGCCAGGGCTCTGTGGACTCGGCCAGGGCTCTGTGGACTCCGCCAGGGCTCTGTGGATGTGGCCAGGGCTCTGTGGACTCGGCCAGGGCTCTGTGGACTCCGCCAGGGCTCTGTGGATGTGGCCAGGGCTCTGTGGACTCTGCCAGGGCTCTGTGGACTCGGCCAGGGCTCTGTGAACTCGGCCAGGGCTCTGTGGACTCTGCCAGGGCTCTGTGAACTCCGCCAGGGCTCTGTGAACTCTGCCAGGGCTCTGTGGACTCGGCCAGGGCTCTGTGGACTCTGCCAGGGCTCTGTGAACTCGGCCAGGGCTCTGTGGACTCGGTCAGGGCTCTGTGGAATCGGCCAGGGCTCTGTGGACTCGGCCAGGGCTCTGTGGACTCCGCCAGGGCTCTGTGGATGTGGCCAGGGCTCTGTGGACTCGGCCAGGGCTCTGTGGACTCCGCCAGGGCTCTGTGGATGTGGCCAGGGCTCTGTGGACACGGCCAGGGCTCTGTGGACTCCGCCAGGGCTCTGTGGACTCGGCCAGGGCTCTGTGGATGTGGCCAGGGCTCTGTGGACTCTGCCAGGGCTCTGTGGACTCGGCCAGGGCTCAGTGGACTCGGCCAGGGCTCTGTGGACTCTGCAAGGGCTCTGTGAACTCGGCCAGGGCTCTGTGGACTTTGCCAGGGCTCTGTGGACCCGGCCAGGGCTCTGTGGACTCCGCCAGGGCTCTGTGGACTCCGCCAGGGCTCTGTGAACTCGGCCAGGGCTCTGTGGACTCCGCCAGGGCTCTGTGGACTCGGCCAGGGCTCTGTGGACTCGGCCAGGGCTCTGTGGATGTGGCCAGGGCTCTGTGGACTCGGCCAGGGCTCTGTGGACTCGGCCAGGGCTCTGTGGACGTGGCCAGGGCTCTGTGGACTCGGCCAGGGCTCTGTGAACTCGGCCAGGGCTCTGTGGACTCGGCCAGGGCTCTGTGGAATCCGACAGGGCTCTGTGGAGTCTTCCAGGGCTCTGTGGACTCGGCCAGGGCTCTGTGGACTCCACCAGGGCTCTGTGAACTCGGCCAGGGCTCTGTGGACTCGGCCAGGGCTCTGTGGACTCCGCCAGGGCTCTGTGGACTCGGCCAGGGCTCTGTGGACTCGGCCAGGGCTCTGTGGATGTGGCCAGGGCTCTGTGGACTCTGCCAGGGCTCTGTGGACTCGGCCAGGGCTCTGTGGACTCGGCCAGGGCTCTGTGAACTCTGCCAGGGCTCTGTGGACTGGGCCAGGGCTCTGTGAACTCGGCCAGGGCTCTGTGGACTCCGCCAGGGCTCTGTGGACTCGGCCAGGGCTCTGTGGACTCCGCCAGGGCTCTGTGGACTCTGCCAGGGCTCTGTGAACTCTGCCAGGGCTCTGTGGACTCTGCCAGGGCTCTGTGGACTCGGCCAGGGCTCTGTGGACTCGGCCAGGGCTCTGTGGATATGGCCAGGGCTCTGTGGACTCTGCCAGGGCTCTGTGGACTCGGCCAGGGCTCTGTGGACTCGGCCAGGGCTCTGTGGACGTGGCCAGGGCTCTGTGGACTCGGCCAGGGCTCTGTGAACTCGGCCAGGGCTCTGTGGACTCGGCCAGGGCTCTGTGGAATCCGACAGGGCTCTGTGGAGTCTTCCAGGGCTCTGTGGACTCGGCGAGGGCTCTGTGGACTCCACCAGGGCTCTGTGAACTCGGCCAGGGCTCTGTGGACTCGGCCAGGGCTCTGTGGAATCAGTCAGGGCTCTGTGGACTCGGCCAGGGCTCTGTGAACTCGGCCAGGGCTCTGTGGATGTGGCCAGGGCTCTGTGGACTCTGCCAGGGCTCTGTGGACTCGGCCAGGGCTCTGTGGACTCCGCCAGGGCTCTGTGACCTCTGCCAGGGCTCTGTGAACTCGGCCAGGGCTCTGTGGACTCCGCCAGGGCTCTGTGGACTCTGCCAGGGCTCTGTGGACTCTGCCAGGGCTCTGTGGACTCAGCCAGGGCTCTGTGGACTCGGCCAGGGCTCTGTGGATGTGGCCAGGGCTCTGTGGACTCTGCCAGGGCTCTGTGGACTCCGCCAGGGCTCTGTGGACTCTGCCAGGGCTCTGTGGACTCCACCAGGGCTCTGTGAACTCGGCCAGGGCTCTGTGGACTCGGCCAGGGCTCTGTGGAATCAGTCAGGGCTCTGTGGACTCGGCCAGGGCTCTGTGGACTCGGCCAGGGCTCTGTGGATGTGGCCAGGGCTCTGTGGACTCTGCCAGGGCTCTGTGGACTCGGCCAGGGCTCTGTGGACTCCGCCAGGGCTCTGTGAACTCGGCCAGGGCTCTGTGGACTCCGCCAGGGCTCTGTGGACTCTGCCAGGGCTCTGTGAACTCGGCCAGGGCTCTGTGGACTCCGCCAGGGCTCTGTGGACTCGGCCAGGGCTCTGTGGACTCCGCCAGGGCTCTGTGGACTCTGCCAGGGCTCTGTGAACTCTGCCAGGGCTCTGTGGACTCGGCCAGGGCTCTGTGAACTCGGCCAGGGCTCTGTGAACTCGGTCAGGGCTCTGTGGAATCGGCCAGGGCTCTGTGGACTCGGCCAGGGCTCTGTGGACTCCGCCAGGGCTCTGTGGATGTGGCCAGGGCTCTGTGGACTCGGCCAGGGCTCTGTGGACTCCGCCAGGGCTCTGTGGATGTGGCCAGGGCTCTGTGGACACGGCCAGGGCTCTGTGGACTCCGCCAGGGCTCTGTGGACTCGGCCAGGGCTCTGTGGATGTGGCCAGGGCTCTGTGGACTCTGCCAGGGCTCTGTGGACTCGGCCAGGGCTCAGTGGACTCGGCCAGGGCTCTGTGGACTCTGCAAGGGCTCTGTGAACTCGGCCAGGGCTCTGTGGACTCCGCCAGGGCTCTGTGGACCCGGCCAGGGCTCTGTGGACTCTGCCAGGGCTCTGTGGACTCGGCCAGGGCTCTGTGAACTCGGCCAGGGCTCTGTGGACTCGGCCAGGGCTCTGTGGACTCGGCCAGGGCTCTGTGGACTCGGCCAGGGCTCTGTGGACTCGGCCAGGGCTCTGTGGACTCGGCCAGGGCTCTGTGGACTCGGCCAGGGCTCTGTGGACTCGGCCAGGGCTCTGTGGACTCCGCCAGGGCTCTGTGGACTCTGCCAGGGCTCTGTGGACTCGGCCAGGGCTCTGTGGACTCGGCCAGGGCTCTGTGGACTCTGCCAGGGCTCTGTGGACTCGGCCAGGGCTCTGTGGACTCGGCCAGGGCTCTGTGGACTCGGCCAGGGCTCTGTGAACTCTGCCAGGGCTCTGTGGACTCCGCCAGGGCTCTGTGGACTCGGCCAGGGCTCTGTGGACTCCGCCAGGGCTCTGTGGACTCGGCCAGGGCTCTGTGAACTCTGCCAGGGCTCTGTGGACTCGGCCAGGGCTCTGTGGACTCTGCCAGGGCTCTGTGGATGTGGCCAGGGCTCTGTGGACTCTGCCAGGGCTCTGTGGACTCGGCCAGGGCTCTGTGGACTCGGCCAGGGCTCTGTGGACGTGGCCAGGGCTCTGTGGACTCGGCCAGGGCTCTGTGAACTCGGCCAGGGCTCTGTGGACTCGGCCAGGGCTCTGTGGAATCCGACAGGGCTCTGTGGAGTCTTCCAGGGCTCTGTGGACTCGGCGAGGGCTCTGTGGACTCCACCAGGGCTCTGTGGACTCGGCCAGGGCTCTTTGGACTACGCCAGGGCTCTGTGGAAGTGGCCAGGGCTCTGTGGACTCGGCCAGGGCTCTGTGGAATCCGACAGGGCTCTGTGGAGTCTTCCAGGGCTCTGTGGACTCGGCCAGGGCTCTGTGGACTCCACCAGGGCTCTGTGAACTCGGCCAGGGCTCTGTGGACTCGGCCAGGGCTCTGTGGACTCAGTCAGGGCTCTGTGGACTCGGCCAGGGCTCTGTGGACTCGGCCAGGGCTCTGTGGATGTGGCCAGGGCTCTGTGGACTCTGCCAGGGCTCTGTGGACTCGGCCAGGGCTCTGTGGACTCCACCAGGGCTCTGTGGACTCCGCCAGGGCTCTGTGGACTGAGTCAGGGCTCTGTGGACTCGGCCAGGGCTCTGTGGACTCTGCCAGGGCTCTGTGGACTGGGCCAGGGCTCTGTGAACTCGGCCAGGGCTCTGTGGACTCCGCCAGGGCTCTGTGAACTCGGCCAGGGCTCTGTGGACTCCGCCAGGGCTCTGTGGACTCTGCCAGGGCTCTGTGAACTCTGCCAGGGCTCTGTGGACTCCGCCAGGGCTCTGTGGATGTGGCCAGGGCTCTGTGGACTCCGCCAGGGCTCTGTGGATGTGGCCAGAGCTCTGTGGACTCGGCCAGGGCTCTGTGGACTCGGCCAGGGCTCTGTGGACTCCGCCAGGGCTCTGTGGACTCGGCCAGGGCTCTTTGGACTACGCCAGGGCTCTGTGGAAGTGGCCAGGGCTCTGTGGACTCGGCCAGGGCTCTGTGGAATCCGACAGGGCTCTGTGGAGTCTTCCAGGGCTCTGTGGACTCGGCCAGGGCTCTGTGGACTCCGCCAGGGCTCTGTGAACTCGGCCAGGGCTCTGTGGACTCGGTCAGGGCTCTGTGGAATCGGCCAGGGCTCTGTGGACTCGGCCAGGGCTCTGTGGACTCCGCCAGGGCTCTGTGGATGTGGCCAGGGCTCTGTGGACTCGGCCAGGGCTCTGTGGACTCCGCCAGGGCTCTGTGGATGTGGCCAGGGCTCTGTGGACACGGCCAGGGCTCTGTGGACTCCGCCAGGGCTCTGTGGACTCGGCCAGGGCTCTGTGGATGTGGCCAGGGCTCTGTGGACTCTGCCAGGGCTCTGTGGACTCGGCCAGGGCTCAGTGGACTCGGCCAGGGCTCTGTGGACTCTGCAAGGGCTCTGTGAACTCGGCCAGGGCTCTGTGGACTCCGCCAGGGCTCTGTGGACCCGGCCAGGGCTCTGTGGACTCCGCCAGGGCTCTGTGGACTCCGCCAGGGCTCTGTGAACTCGGCCAGGGCTCTGTGGACTCCGCCAGGGCTCTGTGGACTCGGCCAGGGCTCTGTGGACTCGGCCAGGGCTCTGTGGATGTGGCCAGGGCTCTGTGGACTCGGCCAGGGCTCTGTGGACTCTGCCAGGGCTCTGTGGACTCGGCCAGGGCTCTGTGGACGTGGCCAGGGCTCTGTGGACTCGGCCAGGGCTCTGTGAACTCGGCCAGGGCTCTGTGGACTCGGCCAGGGCTCTGTGGAATCCGACAGGGCTCTGTGGAGTCTTCCAGGGCTCTGTGGACTCGGCCAGGGCTCTGTGGACTCCACCAGGGCTCTGTGAACTCGGCCAGGGCTCTGTGGACTCGGCCAGGGCTCTGTGGATGTGGCCAGGGCTCTGTGGACTCGGCCAGGGCTCTGTGAACTCGGCCAGGGCTCTGTGGATGTGGCCAGGGCTCTGTGGACTCTGCCAGGGCTCTGTGGACTCGGCCAGGGCTCTGTGGACTCGGCCAGGGCTCTGTGAACTCTGCCAGGGCTCTGTGGACTGGGCCAGGGCTCTGTGAACTCGGCCAGGGCTCTGTGGACTCCGCCAGGGCTCTGTGGACTCGGCCAGGGCTCTGTGGACTCCGCCAGGGCTCTGTGGACTCTGCCAGGGCTCTGTGGACTCGGCCAGGGCTCTGTGGATATGGCCAGGGCTCTGTGGACTCTGCCAGGGCTCTGTGGACTCGGCCAGGGCTCTGTGGACTCGGCCAGGGCTCTGTGGACGTGGCCAGGGCTCTGTGGACTCGGCCAGGGCTCTGTGAACTCGGCCAGGGCTCTGTGGACTCGGCCAGGGCTCTGTGGAATCCGACAGGGCTCTGTGGAGTCTGCCAGGGCTCTGTGGACTCGGCGAGGGCTCTGTGGACTCCACCAGGGCTCTGTGAACTCGGCCAGGGCTCTGTGGACTCGGCCAGGGCTCTGTGGAATCAGTCAGGGCTCTGTGGACTCGGCCAGGGCTCTGTGAACTCGGCCAGGGCTCTGTGGATGTGGCCAGGGCTCTGTGGACTCTGCCAGGGCTCTGTGGACTCGGCCAGGGCTCTGTGGACTCCGCCAGGGCTCTGTGGATGTGGCCAGGGCTCTGTGGACTCCGCCAGGTCTCTGTGGACTCTGCCAGGGCTCTGTGAACTCGGCCAGGGCTCTGTGGACTCCGCCAGGGCTCTGTGGACTCGGCCAGGGCTCTGTGGACTCCGCCAGGGCTCTGTGGACTCGGCCAGGGCTCTGTGGACTCCGCCAGGGCTCTGTGGACTCTGCCAGGGCTCTGTGAACTCTGCCAGGGCTCTGTGGACTCGGCCAGGGCTCTGTGAACTCGGTCAGGGCTCTGTGGAATCGGCCAGGGCTCTGTGGACTCGGCCAGGGCTCTGTGGACTCCGCCAGGGCTCTGTGAACTCGGCCAGGGCTCTGTGGACTCCGCCAGGGCTCTGTGGACTCGGCCAGGGCTCTGTGGACTCGGCCAGGGCTCTGTGGACTCGGCCAGGGCTCTGTGGATGTGGCCAGGGCTCTGTGGACTCGGCCAGGGCTCTGTGGACTCGGCCAGGGCTCTGTGGACTCCGCCAGGGCTCTGTGGACTCGGCCAGGGCTCTGTGGTTTCGGCCAGGGCTCTGTGGATGTGGCCAGGGCTCTGTGGACTCTGCCAGGGCTCTGTGGACTCGGCCAGGGCTCTGTGGACTCGGCCAGGGATCTGTGGACTCGGCCAGGGCTCTGTGAACTCTGCCAGGGCTCTGTGGACTGGGCCAGGGCTCTGTGAACTCGGCCAGGGCTCTGTGGACTCCGCCAGGGCTCTGTGGACTCGGCCAGGGCTCTGTGGACTCCGCCAGGGCTCTGTGGACTCTGCCAGGGCTCTGTGAACTCTGCCAGGGCTCTGTGGACTCTGCCAGGGCTCTGTGGACTCGGCCAGGGCTCTGTGGACTCGGCCAGGGCTCTGTGGATGTGGCCAGGGCTCTGTGGACTCTGCCAGGGCTCTGTGGACTCGGCCAGGGCTCTGTGGACTCGGCCAGGGCTCTGTGGACGTGGCCAGGGCTCTGTGGACTCTGCCAGGGCTCTGTGAACTCGGCCAGGGCTCTGTGGACTCGGCCAGGGCTCTGTGGAATCCGACAGGGCTCTGTGGAGTCTTCCAGGGCTCTGTGGACTCGGCGAGGGCTCTGTGGACTCCACCAGGGCTCTGTGAACTCGGCCAGGGCTCTGTGGACTCGGCCAGGGCTCTGTGGAATCAGTCAGGGCTCTGTGGACTCGGCCAGGGCTCTGTGAACTCGGCCAGGGCTCTGTGGATGTGGCCAGGGCTCTGTGGACTCTGCCAGGGCTCTGTGGACTCGGCCAGGGCTCTGTGGACTCCGCCAGGGCTCTGTGAACTCGGCCAGGGCTCTGTGGACTCCGCCAGGGCTCTGTGGACTCTGCCAGGGCTCTGTGAACTCGGCCAGGGCTCTGTGGACTCCGCCAGGGCTCTGTGGACTCGGCCAGGGCTCTGTGGACTCTGCCAGGGCTCTGTGGACTCGGCCAGGGCTCTGTGGACTCCGCCAGGGCTCTGTGAACTCGGCCAGGGCTCTGTGGACTCCGCCAGGGCTCTGTGGACTCTGCCAGGGCTCTGTGAACTCGGCCAGGGCTCTGTGGACTCCGCCAGGGCTCTGTGGACTCGGCCAGGGCTCTGTGGACTCCGCCAGGGCTCTGTGGACTCTGCCAGGGCTCTGTGAACTCTGCCAGGGCTCTGTGGACTCCGCCAGGGCTCTGTGGTCTCCGCCAGGGCTCTGTGGACTCCGCCAGGGCTCTGTGGATGTGGCCAGGGCTCTGTGGACTCTGCCAGGGCTCTGTGGACTCGGCCAGGGCTCTGTGGACTCCGCCAGGGCTCTGTGGACTCTGCCAGGGCTCTGTGAACTCGGCCAGGGCTCTGTGGACTCCGCCAGGGCTCTGTGGACTCTGCCAGGGCTCTGTGGACTCAGCCAGGGCTCTGTGGACTCGGCCAGGGCTCTGTGGATGTGGCCAGGGCTCTGTGGACTCTGCCAGGGCTCTGTGGACTCCGCCAGGGCTCTGTGGACTCTGCCAGGGCTCTGTGGACTCCACCAGGGCTCTGTGAACTCGGCCAGGGCTCTGTGGACTCGGCCAGGGCTCTGTGGAATCAGTCAGGGCTCTGTGGACTCGGCCAGGGCTCTGTGGACTCGGCCAGGGCTCTGTGGATGTGGCCAGGGCTCTGTGGACTCTGCCAGGGCTCTGTGGACTCGGCCAGGGCTCTGTGGACTCCGCCAGGGCTCTGTGAACTCGGCCAGGGCTCTGTGGACTCCGCCAGGGCTCTGTGGACTCGGCCAGGGCTCTGTGGACTCGGCCAGGGCTCTGTGGACTCCGCCAGGGCTCTGTGGACTCGGCCAGGGCTCTGTGGACTCCGCCAGGGCTCTGTGAACTCGGCCAGGGCTCTGTGGACTCCGCCAGGGCTCTGTGGACTCTGCCAGGGCTCTGTGAACTCGGCCAGGGCTCTGTGGACTCTGCCAGGGCTCTGTGGACTCGGCCAGGGCTCTGTGGACTCCGCCAGGGCTCTGTGGACTCTGCCAGGGCTCTGTGAACTCTGCCAGGGCTCTGTGGACTCCGCCAGGGCTCTGTGGTATCCGCCAGGGCTCTGTGGACTCCGCCAGGGCTCTGTGGATGTGGCCAGGGCTCTGTGGACTCTGCCAGGGCTCTGTGGACTCGGCCAGGGCTCTGTGGACTCCGCCAGGGCTCTGTGAACTCGGCCAGGGCTCTGTGGACTCCGCCAGGGCTCTGTGGACTCTGCCAGGGCTCTGTGGACTCTGCCAGGGCTCTGTGTACTCAGCCAGGGCTCTGTGGACTCGGCCAGGGCTCTGTGGATGTGGCCAGGGCTCTGTGGACTCTGCCAGGGCTCTGTGGACTCCGCCAGGGCTCTGTGGACTCTGCCAGGGCTCTGTGGACTCCACCAGGGCTCTGTGAACTCGGCCAGGGCTCTGTGGACTCGGCCAGGGCTCTGTGGAATCAGTCAGGGCTCTGTGGACTCGGCCAGGGCTCTGTGGACTCGGCCAGGGCTCTGTGGATGTGGCCAGGGCTCTGTGGACTCTGCCAGGGCTCTGTGGACTCGGCCAGGGCTCTGTGGACTCCGCCAGGGCTCTGTGAACTCGGCCAGGGCTCTGTGGACTCCGCCAGGGCTCTGTGGACTCTGCCAGGGCTCTGTGAACTCGGCCAGGGCTCTGTGGACTCCGCCAGGGCTCTGTGGACTCGGCCAGGGCTCTGTGGACTCCGCCAGGGCTCTGTGGACTCTGCCAGGGCTCTGTGAACTCTGCCAGGGCTCTGTGGACTCGGCCAGGGCTCTGTGAACTCGGCCAGGGCTCTGTGAACTCGGTCAGGGCTCTGTGGAATCGGCCAGGGCTCTGTGGACTCGGCCAGGGCTCTGTGGACTCCGCCAGGGCTCTGTGGATGTGGCCAGGGCTCTGTGGACTCGGCCAGGGCTCTGTGGACTCCGCCAGGGCTCTGTGGATGTGGCCAGGGCTCTGTGGACACGGCCAGGGCTCTGTGGACTCCGCCAGGGCTCTGTGGACTCGGCCAGGGCTCTGTGGATGTGGCCAGGGCTCTGTGGACTCTGCCAGGGCTCTGTGGACTCGGCCAGGGCTCAGTGGACTCGGCCAGGGCTCTGTGGACTCTGCAAGGGCTCTGTGAACTCGGCCAGGGCTCTGTGGACTCCGCCAGGGCTCTGTGGACCCGGCCAGGGCTCTGTGGACTCCGCCAGGGCTCTGTGGACTCCGCCAGGGCTCTGTGAACTCGGCCAGGGCTCTGTGGACTCCGCCAGGGCTCTGTGGACTCGGCCAGGGCTCTGTGGACTCGGCCAGGGCTCTGTGGACTCGGCCAGGGCTCTGTGGACTCCGCCAGGGCTCTGTGGACTCGGCCAGGGCTCTGTGGACTCGGCCAGGGCTCTGTGGATGTGGCCAGGGCTCTGTGGACTCTGCCAGGGCTCTGTGGACTCGGCCAGGGCTCTGTGGACTCGGCCAGGGCTCTGTGGACTCGGCCAGGGCTCTGTGGACTGGGCCAGGGCTCTGTGAACTCTGCCAGGGCTCTGTGGACTCCGCCAGGGCTCTGTGGACTCGGCCAGGGCTCTGTGGACTCCGCCAGGGCTCTGTGGACTCGGCCAGGGCTCTGTGAACTCTGCCAGGGCTCTGTGGACTCGGCCAGGGCTCTGTGGACTCGGCCAGGGCTCTGTGGATGTGGCCAGGGCTCTGTGGACTCTGCCAGGGCTCTGTGGACTCGGCCAGGGCTCTGTGGACTCGGCCAGGGCTCTGTGGACGTGGCCAGGGCTCTGTGGACTCGGCCAGGGCTCTGTGAACTCGGCCAGGGCTCTGTGGACTCGGCCAGGGCTCTGTGGAATCCGACAGGGCTCTGTGGAGTCTTCCAGGGCTCTGTGGACTCGGCGAGGGCTCTGTGGACTCCACCAGGGCTCTGTGGACTCGGCCAGGGCTCTTTGGACTACGCCAGGGCTCTGTGGAAGTGGCCAGGGCTCTGTGGACTCGGCCAGGGCTCTGTGGAATCCGACAGGGCTCTGTGGAGTCTTCCAGGGCTCTGTGGACTCGGCCAGGGCTCTGTGGACTCCACCAGGGCTCTGTGGACTCGGCCAGGGCTCTGTGGATGTGGCCAGGGCTCTGTGGACTCTGCCAGGGCTCTGTGGACTCGGCCAGGGCTCAGTGGACTCGGCCAGGGCTCTGTGGACTCTGCCAGGGCTCTGTGGACTCAGCCAGGGCTCTGTGGACTCGGCCAGGGCTCTGTGGATGTGGCCAGGGCTCTGTGGACTCTGCCAGGGCTCTGTGGACTCCGCCAGGGCTCTGTGGACTCTGCCAGGGCTCTGTGGACTCCACCAGGGCTCTGTGAACTCGGCCAGGGCTCTGTGGACTCGGCCAGGGCTCTGTGGAATCAGTCAGGGCTCTGTGGACTCGGCCAGGGCTCTGTGGACTCGGCCAGGGCTCTGTGGATGTGGCCAGGGCTCTGTGGACTCTGCCAGGGCTCTGTGGACTCGGCCAGGGCTCTGTGGACTCCGCCAGGGCTCTGTGAACTCGGCCAGGGCTCTGTGGACTCCGCCAGGGCTCTGTGGACTCTGCCAGGGCTCTGTGAACTCGGCCAGGGCTCTGTGGACTCGGCCAGGGCTCTGTGGACTCGGCCAGGGCTCTGTGGACTCCGCCAGGGCTCTGTGGACTCTGCCAGGGCTCTGTGAACTCTGCCAGGGCTCTGTGGACTCGACCAGGGCTCTGTGAACTCGGCCAGGGCTCTGTGAACTCGGTCAGGGCTCTGTGGAATCGGCCAGGGCTCTGTGGACTCGGCCAGGGCTCTGTGGACTCCGCCAGGGCTCTGTGAACTCGGCCAGGGCTCTGTGGACTCCGCCAGGGCTCTGTGGACTCGGCCAGGGCTCTGTGGACTCGGCCAGGGCTCTGTGGACTCCGCCAGGGCTCTGTGGATGTGGCCAGGGCTCTGTGGACTCTGCCAGGGCTCTGTGGACTCGGCCAGGGCTCTGTGGACTCCGCCAGGGCTCTGTGGACTCTGCCAGGGCTCTGTGGACTCGGCCAGGGCTCTGTGGATGTGGCCAGGGCTCTGTGGACTCTGCCAGGGCTCTGTGGACTCAGCCAGGGCTCTGTGGACTCGGCCAGGGCTCTGTGGATGTGGCCAGGGCTCTGTGGACTCTGCCAGGGCTCTGTGGACTCCGCCAGGGCTCTGTGGACTCTGCCAGGGCTCTGTGGACTCCACCAGGGCTCTGTGAACTCGGCCAGGGCTCTGTGGACTCGGCCAGGGCTCTGTGGAATCAGTCAGGGCTCTGTGGACTCGGCCAGGGCTCTGTGGACTCGGCCAGGGCTCTGTGGATGTGGCCAGGGCTCTGTGGACTCTGCCAGGGCTCTGTGGACTCTGCCAGGGCTCTGTGGACTCGGCCAGGGCTCTGTGGACTCCGCCAGGGCTCTGTGAACTCGGCCAGGGCTCTGTGGACTCCGCCAGGGCTCTGTGGACTCTGCCAGGGCTCTGTGAACTCGGCCAGGGCTCTGTGGACTCGGCCAGGGCTCTGTGGACTCGGCCAGGGCTCTGTGGACTCCGCCAGGGCTCTGTGGACTCTGCCAGGGCTCTGTGAACTCTGCCAGGGCTCTGTGGACTCGGCCAGGGCTCTGTGAACTCGGCCAGGGCTCTGTGAACTCGGTCAGGGCTCTGTGGAATCGGCCAGGGCTCTGTGGACTCGGCCAGGGCTCTGTGGACTCCGCCAGGGCTCTGTGAACTCGGCCAGGGCTCTGTGGACTCCGCCAGGGCTCTGTGGACTCGGCCAGGGCTCTGTGGACTCGGCCAGGGCTCTGTGGACTCGGCCAGGGCTCTGTGGATGTGGCCAGGGCTCTGTGGACTCGGCCAGGGCTCTGTGGACTCGGCCAGGGCTCTGTGGACTCCGCCAGGGCTCTGTGGACTCGGCCAGGGCTCTGTGGACTCGGCCAGGGCTCTGTGGATGTGGCCAGGGCTCTGTGGACTCTGCCAGGGCTCTGTGGACTCGGCCAGGGCTCTGTGGACTCGGCCAGGGCTCTGTGGACTCGGCCAGGGCTCTGTGAACTCGGTCAGGGCTCTGTGGACTGGGCCAGGGCTCTGTGAACTCGGCCAGGGCTCTGTGGACTCCGCCAGGGCTCTGTGGACTCGGCCAGGGCTCTGTGGACTCCGCCAGGGCTCTGTGGACTCTGCCAGGGCTCTGTGAACTCTGCCAGGGCTCTGTGGACTCGGCCAGGGCTCTGTGGACTCGGCCAGGGCTCTGTGGATGTGGCCAGGGCTCTGTGGACTCTGCCAGGGCTCTGTGGACTCGGCCAGGGCTCTGTGGACTCGGCCAGGGCTCTGTGGACGTGGCCAGGGCTCTGTGGACTCTGCCAGGGCTCTGTGAACTCGGCCAGGGCTCTGTGGACTCGGCCAGGGCTCTGTGGAATCCGACAGGGCTCTGTGGAGTCTTCCAGGGCTCTGTGGACTCGGCGAGGGCTCTGTGGACTCCACCAGGGCTCTGTGAACTCGGCCAGGGCTCTGTGGACTCGGCCAGGGCTCTGTGGAATCAGTCAGGGCTCTGTGGACTCGGCCAGGGCTCTGTGAACTCGGCCAGGGCTCTGTGGATGTGGCCAGGGCTCTGTGGACTCTGCCAGGGCTCTGTGGACTCGGCCAGGGCTCTGTGGACTCCGCCAGGGCTCTGTGAACTCGGCCAGGGCTCTGTGGACTCCGCCAGGGCTCTGTGGACTCTGCCAGGGCTCTGTGGACTCGGCCAGGGCTCTGTGGACTCTGCCAGGGCTCTGTGGACTCGGCCAGGGCTCTGTGGACTCCGCCAGGGCTCTGTGAACTCGGCCAGGGCTCTGTGGACTCCGCCAGGGCTCTGTGGACTCTGCCAGGGCTCTGTGAACTCGGCCAGGGCTCTGTGGACTCCGCCAGGGCTCTGTGGACTCGGCCAGGGCTCTGTGGACTCCGCCAGGGCTCTGTGGACTCGGCCAGGGCTCTGTGAACTCTGCCAGGGCTCTGTGGACTCCGCCAGGGCTCTGTGGTCTCCGCCAGGGCTCTGTGGACTCCGCCAGGGCTCTGTGGATGTGGCCAGGGCTCTGTGGACTCTGCCAGGGCTCTGTGGACTCGGCCAGGGCTCTGTGGACTCCGCCAGGGCTCTGTGGACTCTGCCAGGGCTCTGTGAACTCGGCCAGGGTTCTGTGGACTCCGCCAGGGCTCTGTGGACTCTGCCAGGGCTCTGTGGACTCTGCCAGGGCTCTGTGGACTCAGCCAGGGCTCTGTGGACTCGGCCAGGGCTCTGTGGATGTGGCCAGGGCTCTGTGGACTCTGCCAGGGCTCTGTGGACTCCGCCAGGGCTCTGTGGACTCTGCCAGGGCTCTGTGGACTCCACCAGGGCTCTGTGAACTCGGCCAGGGCTCTGTGGACTCGGCCAGGGCTCTGTGGAATCAGTCAGGGCTCTGTGGACTCGGCCAGGGCTCTGTGGACTCGGCCAGGGCTCTGTGGATGTGGCCAGGGCTCTGTGGACTCTGCCAGGGCTCTGTGGACTCGGCCAGGGCTCTGTGGACTCCGCCAGGGCTCTGTGAACTCGGCCAGGGCTCTGTGGACTCCGCCAGGGCTCTGTGGACTCTGCCAGGGCTCTGTGGACTCGGCCAGGGCTCTGTGGACTCCGCCAGGGCTCTGTGGACTCGGCCAGGGCTCTGTGGACTCCGCCAGGGCTCTGTGGACTCTGCCAGGGCTCTGTGAACTCTGCCAGGGCTCTGTGGACTCGGCCAGGGCTCTGTGAACTCGGCCAGGGCTCTGTGAACTCGGTCAGGGCTCTGTGGAATCGGCCAGGGCTCTGTGGACTCGGCCAGGGCTCTGTGGACTCCGCCAGGGCTCTGTGGATGTGGCCAGGGCTCTGTGGACTCGGCCAGGGCTCTGTGGACTCCGCCAGGGCTCTGTGGATGTGGCCAGGGCTCTGTGGACACGGCCAGGGCTCTGTGGACTCCGCCAGGGCTCTGTGGACTCGGCCAGGGCTCTGTGGATGTGGCCAGGGCTCTGTGGACTCTGCCAGGGCTCTGTGGACTCGGCCAGGGCTCAGTGGACTCGGCCAGGGCTCTGTGGACTCTGCAAGGGCTCTGTGAACTCGGCCAGGGCTCTGTGGACTCCGCCAGGGCTCTGTGGACCCGGCCAGGGCTCTGTGGACTCCGCCAGGGCTCTGTGGACTCCGCCAGGGCTCTGTGAACTCGGCCAGGGCTCTGTGGACTCCGCCAGGGCTCTGTGGACTCGGCCAGGGCTCTGTGGACTCGGCCAGGGCTCTGTGGACTCGGCCAGGGCTCTGTGGATGTGGCCAGGGCTCTGTGGACTCGGCCAGGGCTCTGTGGACTCGGCCAGGGCTCTGTGGACTCTGCCAGGGCTCTGTGAACTCTGCCAGGGCTCTGTGGACTCGGCCAGGGCTCTGTGAACTCGGCCAGGGCTCTGTGGACTCCGCCAGGGCTCTGTGGACTCGGCCAGGGCTCTGTGGACTCCGCCAGGGCTCTGTGGACTCTGCCAGGGCTCTGTGAACTCGGCCAGGGCTCTGTGGACTCGGCCAGGGCTCTGTGAACTCGGCCAGGGCTCTGTGAACTCGGTCAGGGCTCTGTGGAATCGGCCAGGGCTCTGTGGACTCGGCCAGGGCTCTGTGGACTCCGCCAGGGCTCTGTGGATGTGGCCAGGGCTCTGTGGACTCGGCCAGGGCTCTGTGGACTCCGCCAGGGCTCTGTGGATGTGGCCAGGGCTCTGTGGACATGGCCAGGGCTCTGTGAACTCGGCCAGGGCTCTGTGGACTCGGCCAGGGCTCTGTGGAATCAGTCAGGGCTCTGTGGACTCGGCCAGGGCTCTGTGGACTCGGCCAGGGCTCTGTGGATGTGGCCAGGGCTCTGTGGACTCTGCCAGGGCTCTGTGGACTCGGCCAGGGCTCTGTGGACTCCGCCAGGGCTCTGTGGATGTGGCCAGGGCTCTGTGGACTCGGCCAGGGCTCTGTGGACTCCGCCAGGGCTCTGTGGATGTGGCCAGGGCTCTGTGGACTCTGCCAGGGCTCTGTGAACTCGGCCAGGGCTCTGTGGACTCGGCCAGGGCTCTGTGGAATCAGTCAGGGCTCTGTGGACTCGGCCAGGGCTCTGTGGACTCGGCCAGGGCTCTGTGGATGTGGCCAGGGCTCTGTGGACTCTGCCAGGGCTCTGTGGACTCGGCCAGGGCTCTGTGGACTCCGCCAGGGCTCTGTGAACTCGGCCAGGGCTCTGTGGACTCCGCCAGGGCTCTGTGGACTCTGCCAGGGCTCTGTGAACTCGGCCAGGGCTCTGTGGACTCGGCCAGGGCTCTGTGGACTCGGCCAGGGCTCTGTGGACTCCGCCAGGGCTCTGTGGACTCTGCCAGGGCTCTGTGAACTCTGCCAGGGCTCTGTGGACTCGGCCAGGGCTCTGTGAACTCGGCCAGGGCTCTGTGAACTCGGTCAGGGCTCTGTGGAATCGGCCAGGGCTCTGTGGACTCGGCCAGGGCTCTGTGGACTCCGCCAGGGCTCTGTGGACTCGGCCAGGGCTCTGTGGACTCCGCCAGGGCTCTGTGGACTCTGCCAGGGCTCTGTGGACTCGGCCAGGGCTCTGTGGATGTGGCCAGGGCTCTGTGGACTCTGCCAGGGCTCTGTGGACTCAGCCAGGGCTCTGTGGACTCGGCCAGGGCTCTGTGGATGTGGCCAGGGCTCTGTGGACTCTGCCAGGGCTCTGTGGACTCCGCCAGGGCTCTGTGGACTCTGCCAGGGCTCTGTGGACTCCACCAGGGCTCTGTGAACTCGGCCAGGGCTCTGTGGACTCGGCCAGGGCTCTGTGGAATCAGTCAGGGCTCTGTGGACTCGGCCAGGGCTCTGTGGACTCGGCCAGGGCTCTGTGGATGTGGCCAGGGCTCTGTGGACTCTGCCAGGGCTCTGTGGACTCGGCCAGGGCTCTGTGGACTCCGCCAGGGCTCTGTGAACTCGGCCAGGGCTCTGTGGACTCCGCCAGGGCTCTGTGGACTCTGCCAGGGCTCTGTGAACTCGGCCAGGGCTCTGTGGACTCGGCCAGGGCTCTGTGGACTCGGCCAGGGCTCTGTGGACTCCGCCAGGGCTCTGTGGACTCTGCCAGGGCTCTGTGAACTCTGCCAGGGCTCTGTGGACTCGGCCAGGGCTCTGTGAACTCGGCCAGGGCTCTGTGAACTCGGTCAGGGCTCTGTGGAATCGGCCAGGGCTCTGTGGACTCCGCCAGGGCTCTGTGAACTCGGCCAGGGCTCTGTGGACTCCGCCAGGGCTCTGTGGACTCGGCCAGGGCTCTGTGGACTCGGCCAGGGCTCTGTGGACTCGGCCAGGGCTCTGTGGATGTGGCCAGGGCTCTGTGGACTCGGCCAGGGCTCTGTGGACTCGGCCAGGGCTCTGTGGACTCCGCCAGGGCTCTGTGGACTCGGCCAGGGCTCTGTGGACTCGGCCAGGGCTCTGTGGATGTGGCCAGGGCTCTGTGGACTCTGCCAGGGCTCTGTGGACTCGGCCAGGGCTCTGTGGACTCGGCCAGGGCTCTGTGGACTCGGCCAGGGCTCTGTGAACTCTGCCAGGGCTCTGTGGACTGGGCCAGGGCTCTGTGAACTCGGCCAGGGCTCTGTGGACTCCGCCAGGGCTCTGTGGACTCGGCCAGGGCTCTGTGGACTCTGCCAGGGCTCTGTGGACTCTGCCAGGGCTCTGTGAACTCTGCCAGGGCTCTGTGGACTCGGCCAGGGCTCTGTGGACTCGGCCAGGGCTCTGTGGATGTGGCCAGGGCTCTGTGGACTCTGCCAGGGCTCTGTGGACTCGGCCAGGGCTCTGTGGACTCGGCCAGGGCTCTGTGGACGTGGCCAGGGCTCTGTGGACTCTGCCAGGGCTCTGTGAACTCGGCCAGGGCTCTGTGGACTCGGCCAGGGCTCTGTGGACTCCGCCAGGGCTCTGTGGACTCTGCCAGGGCTCTGTGGACTCGGCGAGGGCTCTGTGGACTCCGCCAGGGCTCTGTGGACTCGGCCAGGGCTCTGTGGACTCAGTCAGGGCTCTGTGGACTCTGCCAGGGCTCTGTGGACTCGGCCAGGGCTCTGTGGACTCCGCCAGGGCTCTGTGAACTCGGCCAGGGCTCTGTGGACTCTGCCAGGGCTCTGTGAACTCGGCCAGGGCTCTGTGGACTCGGCCAGGGCTCTGTGGACTCCGCCAGGGCTCTGTGGACTCTGCCAGGGCTCTGTGGACTCTGCCAGGGCTCTGTGGACTCGGCCAGGGCTCTGTGGACTCTGCCAGGGCTCTGTGGACTCGGCCAGGGCTCTGTGGACTCCGCCAGGGCTCTGTGAACTCGGCCAGGGCTCTGTGGACTCCGCCAGGGCTCTGTGGACTCTGCCAGGGCTCTGTGAACTCGGCCAGGGCTCTGTGGACTCCGCCAGGGCTCTGTGGACTCGGCCAGGGCTCTGTGGACTCCGCCAGGGCTCTGTGGACTCGGCCAGGGCTCTGTGGACTCTGCCAGGGCTCTGTGGACTCCGCCAGGGCTCTGTGGTCTCCGCCAGGGCTCTGTGGACTCCGCCAGGGCTCTGTGGATGTGGCCAGGGCTCTGTGGACTCTGCCAGGGCTCTGTGGACTCGGCCAGGGCTCTGTGGACTCCGCCAGGGCTCTGTGGACTCTGCCAGGGCTCTGTGAACTCGGCCAGGGTTCTGTGGACTCCGCCAGGGCTCTGTGGACTCTGCCAGGGCTCTGTGGACTCTGCCAGGGCTCTGTGGACTCAGCCAGGGCTCTGTGGACTCGGCCAGGGCTCTGTGGATGTGGCCAGGGCTCTGTGGACTCTGCCAGGGCTCTGTGGACTCCGCCAGGGCTCTGTGGACTCTGCCAGGGCTCTGTGGACTCCACCAGGGCTCTGTGAACTCGGCCAGGGCTCTGTGGACTCGGCCAGGGCTCTGTGGAATCAGTCAGGGCTCTGTGGACTCGGCCAGGGCTCTGTGGACTCGGCCAGGGCTCTGTGAACTCGGCCAGGGCTCTGTGGACTCCGCCAGGGCTCTGTGGACTCTGCCAGGGCTCTGTGGACTCGGCCAGGGCTCTGTGGACTCCGCCAGGGCTCTGTGGACTCGGCCAGGGCTCTGTGGACTCGGCCAGGGCTCTGTGGACTCTGCCAGGGCTCTGTGAACTCTGCCAGGGCTCTGTGGACTCGGCCAGGGCTCTGTGAACTCGGCCAGGGCTCTGTGGAATCGGCCAGGGCTCTGTGGACTCGGCCAGGGCTCTGTGGACTCCGCCAGGGCTCTGTGGATGTGGCCAGGGCTCTGTGGACTCGGCCAGGGCTCTGTGGACTCCGCCAGGGCTCTGTGGATGTGGCCAGGGCTCTGTGGACACGGCCAGGGCTCTGTGGACTCCGCCAGGGCTCTGTGGACTCGGCCAGGGCTCTGTGGATGTGGCCAGGGCTCTGTGGACTCTGCCAGGGCTCTGTGGACTCGGCCAGGGCTCAGTGGACTCGGCCAGGGCTCTGTGGACTCTGCCAGGGCTCTGTGAACTCGGCCAGGGCTCTGTGGACTCCGCCAGGGCTCTGTGGACTCGGCCAGGGCTCTGTGGACTCCGCCAGGGCTCTGTGGACTCCGCCAGGGCTCTGTGAACTCGGCCAGGGCTCTGTGGACTCCGCCAGGGCTCTGTGGACTCGGCCAGGGCTCTGTGGACTCGGCCAGGGCTCTGTGGACTCGGCCAGGGCTCTGTGGACTCCGCCAGGGCTCTGTGGACTCGGCCAGGGCTCTGTGGACTCGGCCAGGGCTCTGTGGATGTGGCCAGGGCTCTGTGGACTCTGCCAGGGCTCTGTGGACTCGGCCAGGGCTCTGTGGACTCGGCCAGGGCTCTGTGGACTCGGCCAGGGCTCTGTGGACTGGGCCAGGGCTCTGTGAACTCTGCCAGGGCTCTGTGGACTCCGCCAGGGCTCTGTGGACTCGGCCAGGGCTCTGTGGACTCCGCCAGGGCTCTGTGGACTCGGCCAGGGCTCTGTGAACTCTGCCAGGGCTCTGTGGACTCGGCCAGGGCTCTGTGGACTCGGCCAGGGCTCTGTGGATGTGGCCAGGGCTCTGTGGACTCTGCCAGGGCTCTGTGGACTCGGCCAGGGCTCTGTGGACTCGGCCAGGGCTCTGTGGACGTGGCCAGGGCTCTGTGGACTCGGCCAGGGCTCTGTGAACTCGGCCAGGGCTCTGTGGACTCGGCCAGGGCTCTGTGGAATCCGACAGGGCTCTGTGGAGTCTTCCAGGGCTCTGTGGACTCGGCGAGGGCTCTGTGGACTCCACCAGGGCTCTGTGGACTCGGCCAGGGCTCTTTGGACTACGCCAGGGCTCTGTGGAAGTGGCCAGGGCTCTGTGGACTCGGCCAGGGCTCTGTGGAATCCGACAGGGCTCTGTGGAGTCTTCCAGGGCTCTGTGGACTCGGCCAGGGCTCTGTGGACTCCACCAGGGCTCTGTGGACTCGGCCAGGGCTCTGTGGATGTGGCCAGGGCTCTGTGGACTCTGCCAGGGCTCTGTGGACTCGGCCAGGGCTCAGTGGACTCGGCCAGGGCTCTGTGGACTCTGCCAGGGCTCTGTGGACTCAGCCAGGGCTCTGTGGACTCGGCCAGGGCTCTGTGGATGTGGCCAGGGCTCTGTGGACTCTGCCAGGGCTCTGTGGACTCCGCCAGGGCTCTGTGGACTCTGCCAGGGCTCTGTGGACTCCACCAGGGCTCTGTGAACTCGGCCAGGGCTCTGTGGACTCGGCCAGGGCTCTGTGGAATCAGTCAGGGCTCTGTGGACTCGGCCAGGGCTCTGTGGACTCGGCCAGGGCTCTGTGGATGTGGCCAGGGCTCTGTGGACTCTGCCAGGGCTCTGTGGACTCGGCCAGGGCTCTGTGGACTCCGCCAGGGCTCTGTGAACTCGGCCAGGGCTCTGTGGACTCCGCCAGGGCTCTGTGGACTCTGCCAGGGCTCTGTGAACTCGGCCAGGGCTCTGTGGACTCGGCCAGGGCTCTGTGGACTCGGCCAGGGCTCTGTGGACTCCGCCAGGGCTCTGTGGACTCTGCCAGGGCTCTGTGAACTCTGCCAGGGCTCTGTGGACTCGACCAGGGCTCTGTGAACTCGGCCAGGGCTCTGTGAACTCGGTCAGGGCTCTGTGGAATCGGCCAGGGCTCTGTGGACTCGGCCAGGGCTCTGTGGACTCCGCCAGGGCTCTGTGAACTCGGCCAGGGCTCTGTGGACTCCGCCAGGGCTCTGTGGACTCGGCCAGGGCTCTGTGGACTCGGCCAGGGCTCTGTGGACTCCGCCAGGGCTCTGTGGATGTGGCCAGGGCTCTGTGGACTCTGCCAGGGCTCTGTGGACTCGGCCAGGGCTCTGTGGACTCCGCCAGGGCTCTGTGGACTCTGCCAGGGCTCTGTGGACTCGGCCAGGGCTCTGTGGATGTGGCCAGGGCTCTGTGGACTCTGCCAGGGCTCTGTGGACTCAGCCAGGGCTCTGTGGACTCGGCCAGGGCTCTGTGGATGTGGCCAGGGCTCTGTGGACTCTGCCAGGGCTCTGTGGACTCCGCCAGGGCTCTGTGGACTCTGCCAGGGCTCTGTGGACTCCACCAGGGCTCTGTGAACTCGGCCAGGGCTCTGTGGACTCGGCCAGGGCTCTGTGGAATCAGTCAGGGCTCTGTGGACTCGGCCAGGGCTCTGTGGACTCGGCCAGGGCTCTGTGGATGTGGCCAGGGCTCTGTGGACTCTGCCAGGGCTCTGTGGACTCTGCCAGGGCTCTGTGGACTCGGCCAGGGCTCTGTGGACTCCGCCAGGGCTCTGTGAACTCGGCCAGGGCTCTGTGGACTCCGCCAGGGCTCTGTGGACTCTGCCAGGGCTCTGTGAACTCGGCCAGGGCTCTGTGGACTCGGCCAGGGCTCTGTGGACTCGGCCAGGGCTCTGTGGACTCCGCCAGGGCTCTGTGGACTCTGCCAGGGCTCTGTGAACTCTGCCAGGGCTCTGTGGACTCGGCCAGGGCTCTGTGAACTCGGCCAGGGCTCTGTGAACTCGGTCAGGGCTCTGTGGAATCGGCCAGGGCTCTGTGGACTCGGCCAGGGCTCTGTGGACTCCGCCAGGGCTCTGTGAACTCGGCCAGGGCTCTGTGGACTCCGCCAGGGCTCTGTGGACTCGGCCAGGGCTCTGTGGACTCGGCCAGGGCTCTGTGGACTCGGCCAGGGCTCTGTGGATGTGGCCAGGGCTCTGTGGACTCGGCCAGGGCTCTGTGGACTCGGCCAGGGCTCTGTGGACTCCGCCAGGGCTCTGTGGACTCGGCCAGGGCTCTGTGGACTCGGCCAGGGCTCTGTGGATGTGGCCAGGGCTCTGTGGACTCTGCCAGGGCTCTGTGGACTCGGCCAGGGCTCTGTGGACTCGGCCAGGGCTCTGTGGACTCGGCCAGGGCTCTGTGAACTCGGTCAGGGCTCTGTGGACTGGGCCAGGGCTCTGTGAACTCGGCCAGGGCTCTGTGGACTCCGCCAGGGCTCTGTGGACTCGGCCAGGGCTCTGTGGACTCCGCCAGGGCTCTGTGGACTCTGCCAGGGCTCTGTGAACTCTGCCAGGGCTCTGTGGACTCGGCCAGGGCTCTGTGGACTCGGCCAGGGCTCTGTGGATGTGGCCAGGGCTCTGTGGACTCTGCCAGGGCTCTGTGGACTCGGCCAGGGCTCTGTGGACTCGGCCAGGGCTCTGTGGACGTGGCCAGGGCTCTGTGGACTCTGCCAGGGCTCTGTGAACTCGGCCAGGGCTCTGTGGACTCGGCCAGGGCTCTGTGGAATCCGACAGGGCTCTGTGGAGTCTTCCAGGGCTCTGTGGACTCGGCGAGGGCTCTGTGGACTCCACCAGGGCTCTGTGAACTCGGCCAGGGCTCTGTGGACTCGGCCAGGGCTCTGTGGAATCAGTCAGGGCTCTGTGGACTCGGCCAGGGCTCTGTGAACTCGGCCAGGGCTCTGTGGATGTGGCCAGGGCTCTGTGGACTCTGCCAGGGCTCTGTGGACTCGGCCAGGGCTCTGTGGACTCCGCCAGGGCTCTGTGAACTCGGCCAGGGCTCTGTGGACTCCGCCAGGGCTCTGTGGACTCTGCCAGGGCTCTGTGGACTCGGCCAGGGCTCTGTGGACTCTGCCAGGGCTCTGTGGACTCGGCCAGGGCTCTGTGGACTCCGCCAGGGCTCTGTGAACTCGGCCAGGGCTCTGTGGACTCCGCCAGGGCTCTGTGGACTCTGCCAGGGCTCTGTGAACTCGGCCAGGGCTCTGTGGACTCCGCCAGGGCTCTGTGGACTCGGCCAGGGCTCTGTGGACTCCGCCAGGGCTCTGTGGACTCGGCCAGGGCTCTGTGAACTCTGCCAGGGCTCTGTGGACTCCGCCAGGGCTCTGTGGTCTCCGCCAGGGCTCTGTGGACTCCGCCAGGGCTCTGTGGATGTGGCCAGGGCTCTGTGGACTCTGCCAGGGCTCTGTGGACTCGGCCAGGGCTCTGTGGACTCCGCCAGGGCTCTGTGGACTCTGCCAGGGCTCTGTGAACTCGGCCAGGGTTCTGTGGACTCCGCCAGGGCTCTGTGGACTCTGCCAGGGCTCTGTGGACTCTGCCAGGGCTCTGTGGACTCAGCCAGGGCTCTGTGGACTCGGCCAGGGCTCTGTGGATGTGGCCAGGGCTCTGTGGACTCTGCCAGGGCTCTGTGGACTCCGCCAGGGCTCTGTGGACTCTGCCAGGGCTCTGTGGACTCCACCAGGGCTCTGTGAACTCGGCCAGGGCTCTGTGGACTCGGCCAGGGCTCTGTGGAATCAGTCAGGGCTCTGTGGACTCGGCCAGGGCTCTGTGGACTCGGCCAGGGCTCTGTGGATGTGGCCAGGGCTCTGTGGACTCTGCCAGGGCTCTGTGGACTCGGCCAGGGCTCTGTGGACTCCGCCAGGGCTCTGTGAACTCGGCCAGGGCTCTGTGGACTCCGCCAGGGCTCTGTGGACTCTGCCAGGGCTCTGTGGACTCGGCCAGGGCTCTGTGGACTCCGCCAGGGCTCTGTGGACTCGGCCAGGGCTCTGTGGACTCCGCCAGGGCTCTGTGGACTCTGCCAGGGCTCTGTGAACTCTGCCAGGGCTCTGTGGACTCGGCCAGGGCTCTGTGAACTCGGCCAGGGCTCTGTGAACTCGGTCAGGGCTCTGTGGAATCGGCCAGGGCTCTGTGGACTCGGCCAGGGCTCTGTGGACTCCGCCAGGGCTCTGTGGATGTGGCCAGGGCTCTGTGGACTCGGCCAGGGCTCTGTGGACTCCGCCAGGGCTCTGTGGATGTGGCCAGGGCTCTGTGGACACGGCCAGGGCTCTGTGGACTCCGCCAGGGCTCTGTGGACTCGGCCAGGGCTCTGTGGATGTGGCCAGGGCTCTGTGGACTCTGCCAGGGCTCTGTGGACTCGGCCAGGGCTCAGTGGACTCGGCCAGGGCTCTGTGGACTCTGCAAGGGCTCTGTGAACTCGGCCAGGGCTCTGTGGACTCCGCCAGGGCTCTGTGGACCCGGCCAGGGCTCTGTGGACTCCGCCAGGGCTCTGTGGACTCCGCCAGGGCTCTGTGAACTCGGCCAGGGCTCTGTGGACTCCGCCAGGGCTCTGTGGACTCGGCCAGGGCTCTGTGGACTCGGCCAGGGCTCTGTGGACTCGGCCAGGGCTCTGTGGATGTGGCCAGGGCTCTGTGGACTCGGCCAGGGCTCTGTGGACTCGGCCAGGGCTCTGTGGACTCTGCCAGGGCTCTGTGAACTCTGCCAGGGCTCTGTGGACTCGGCCAGGGCTCTGTGAACTCGGCCAGGGCTCTGTGGACTCCGCCAGGGCTCTGTGGACTCGGCCAGGGCTCTGTGGACTCCGCCAGGGCTCTGTGGACTCTGCCAGGGCTCTGTGAACTCGGCCAGGGCTCTGTGGACTCGGCCAGGGCTCTGTGAACTCGGCCAGGGCTCTGTGAACTCGGTCAGGGCTCTGTGGAATCGGCCAGGGCTCTGTGGACTCGGCCAGGGCTCTGTGGACTCCGCCAGGGCTCTGTGGATGTGGCCAGGGCTCTGTGGACTCGGCCAGGGCTCTGTGGACTCCGCCAGGGCTCTGTGGATGTGGCCAGGGCTCTGTGGACATGGCCAGGGCTCTGTGAACTCGGCCAGGGCTCTGTGGACTCGGCCAGGGCTCTGTGGAATCAGTCAGGGCTCTGTGGACTCGGCCAGGGCTCTGTGGACTCGGCCAGGGCTCTGTGGATGTGGCCAGGGCTCTGTGGACTCTGCCAGGGCTCTGTGGACTCGGCCAGGGCTCTGTGGACTCCGCCAGGGCTCTGTGGATGTGGCCAGGGCTCTGTGGACTCGGCCAGGGCTCTGTGGACTCCGCCAGGGCTCTGTGGATGTGGCCAGGGCTCTGTGGACTCTGCCAGGGCTCTGTGAACTCGGCCAGGGCTCTGTGGACTCGGCCAGGGCTCTGTGGAATCAGTCAGGGCTCTGTGGACTCGGCCAGGGCTCTGTGGACTCGGCCAGGGCTCTGTGGATGTGGCCAGGGCTCTGTGGACTCTGCCAGGGCTCTGTGGACTCGGCCAGGGCTCTGTGGACTCCGCCAGGGCTCTGTGAACTCGGCCAGGGCTCTGTGGACTCCGCCAGGGCTCTGTGGACTCTGCCAGGGCTCTGTGAACTCGGCCAGGGCTCTGTGGACTCGGCCAGGGCTCTGTGGACTCGGCCAGGGCTCTGTGGACTCCGCCAGGGCTCTGTGGACTCTGCCAGGGCTCTGTGAACTCTGCCAGGGCTCTGTGGACTCGGCCAGGGCTCTGTGAACTCGGCCAGGGCTCTGTGAACTCGGTCAGGGCTCTGTGGAATCGGCCAGGGCTCTGTGGACTCGGCCAGGGCTCTGTGGACTCCGCCAGGGCTCTGTGGACTCGGCCAGGGCTCTGTGGACTCCGCCAGGGCTCTGTGGACTCTGCCAGGGCTCTGTGGACTCGGCCAGGGCTCTGTGGATGTGGCCAGGGCTCTGTGGACTCTGCCAGGGCTCTGTGGACTCAGCCAGGGCTCTGTGGACTCGGCCAGGGCTCTGTGGATGTGGCCAGGGCTCTGTGGACTCTGCCAGGGCTCTGTGGACTCCGCCAGGGCTCTGTGGACTCTGCCAGGGCTCTGTGGACTCCACCAGGGCTCTGTGAACTCGGCCAGGGCTCTGTGGACTCGGCCAGGGCTCTGTGGAATCAGTCAGGGCTCTGTGGACTCGGCCAGGGCTCTGTGGACTCGGCCAGGGCTCTGTGGATGTGGCCAGGGCTCTGTGGACTCTGCCAGGGCTCTGTGGACTCGGCCAGGGCTCTGTGGACTCCGCCAGGGCTCTGTGAACTCGGCCAGGGCTCTGTGGACTCCGCCAGGGCTCTGTGGACTCTGCCAGGGCTCTGTGAACTCGGCCAGGGCTCTGTGGACTCGGCCAGGGCTCTGTGGACTCGGCCAGGGCTCTGTGGACTCCGCCAGGGCTCTGTGGACTCTGCCAGGGCTCTGTGAACTCTGCCAGGGCTCTGTGGACTCGGCCAGGGCTCTGTGAACTCGGCCAGGGCTCTGTGAACTCGGTCAGGGCTCTGTGGAATCGGCCAGGGCTCTGTGGACTCCGCCAGGGCTCTGTGAACTCGGCCAGGGCTCTGTGGACTCCGCCAGGGCTCTGTGGACTCGGCCAGGGCTCTGTGGACTCGGCCAGGGCTCTGTGGACTCGGCCAGGGCTCTGTGGATGTGGCCAGGGCTCTGTGGACTCGGCCAGGGCTCTGTGGACTCGGCCAGGGCTCTGTGGACTCCGCCAGGGCTCTGTGGACTCGGCCAGGGCTCTGTGGACTCGGCCAGGGCTCTGTGGATGTGGCCAGGGCTCTGTGGACTCTGCCAGGGCTCTGTGGACTCGGCCAGGGCTCTGTGGACTCGGCCAGGGCTCTGTGGACTCGGCCAGGGCTCTGTGAACTCTGCCAGGGCTCTGTGGACTGGGCCAGGGCTCTGTGAACTCGGCCAGGGCTCTGTGGACTCCGCCAGGGCTCTGTGGACTCGGCCAGGGCTCTGTGGACTCTGCCAGGGCTCTGTGGACTCTGCCAGGGCTCTGTGAACTCTGCCAGGGCTCTGTGGACTCGGCCAGGGCTCTGTGGACTCGGCCAGGGCTCTGTGGATGTGGCCAGGGCTCTGTGGACTCTGCCAGGGCTCTGTGGACTCGGCCAGGGCTCTGTGGACTCGGCCAGGGCTCTGTGGACGTGGCCAGGGCTCTGTGGACTCTGCCAGGGCTCTGTGAACTCGGCCAGGGCTCTGTGGACTCGGCCAGGGCTCTGTGGAATCCGACAGGGCTCTGTGGAGTCTTCCAGGGCTCTGTGGACTCGGCGAGGGCTCTGTGGACTCCGCCAGGGCTCTGTGGACTCGGCCAGGGCTCTGTGGAATCAGTCAGGGCTCTGTGGACTCTGCCAGGGCTCTGTGGACTCGGCCAGGGCTCTGTGGACTCCGCCAGGGCTCTGTGAACTCGGCCAGGGCTCTGTGGACTCTGCCAGGGCTCTGTGAACTCGGCCAGGGCTCTGTGGACTCGGCCAGGGCTCTGTGGAATCCGACAGGGCTCTGTGGACTCTGCCAGGGCTCTGTGGACTCTGCCAGGGCTCTGTGGACTCGGCCAGGGCTCTGTGGACTCTGCCAGGGCTCTGTGGACTCGGCCAGGGCTCTGTGGACTCCGCCAGGGCTCTGTGAACTCGGCCAGGGCTCTGTGGACTCCGCCAGGGCTCTGTGGACTCTGCCAGGGCTCTGTGAACTCGGCCAGGGCTCTGTGGACTCCGCCAGGGCTCTGTGGACTCGGCCAGGGCTCTGTGGACTCCGCCAGGGCTCTGTGGACTCGGCCAGGGCTCTGTGAACTCTGCCAGGGCTCTGTGGACTCCGCCAGGGCTCTGTGGTCTCCGCCAGGGCTCTGTGGACTCCGCCAGGGCTCTGTGGATGTGGCCAGGGCTCTGTGGACTCTGCCAGGGCTCTGTGGACTCGGCCAGGGCTCTGTGGACTCCGCCAGGGCTCTGTGGACTCTGCCAGGGCTCTGTGAACTCGGCCAGGGTTCTGTGGACTCCGCCAGGGCTCTGTGGACTCTGCCAGGGCTCTGTGGACTCTGCCAGGGCTCTGTGGACTCAGCCAGGGCTCTGTGGACTCGGCCAGGGCTCTGTGGATGTGGCCAGGGCTCTGTGGACTCTGCCAGGGCTCTGTGGACTCCGCCAGGGCTCTGTGGACTCTGCCAGGGCTCTGTGGACTCCACCAGGGCTCTGTGAACTCGGCCAGGGCTCTGTGGACTCGGCCAGGGCTCTGTGGAATCAGTCAGGGCTCTGTGGACTCGGCCAGGGCTCTGTGGACTCGGCCAGGGCTCTGTGAACTCGGCCAGGGCTCTGTGGACTCCGCCAGGGCTCTGTGGACTCTGCCAGGGCTCTGTGGACTCGGCCAGGGCTCTGTGGACTCCGCCAGGGCTCTGTGGACTCGGCCAGGGCTCTGTGGACTCGGCCAGGGCTCTGTGGACTCTGCCAGGGCTCTGTGAACTCTGCCAGGGCTCTGTGGACTCGGCCAGGGCTCTGTGAACTCGGCCAGGGCTCTGTGGAATCGGCCAGGGCTCTGTGGACTCGGCCAGGGCTCTGTGGACTCCGCCAGGGCTCTGTGGATGTGGCCAGGGCTCTGTGGACTCGGCCAGGGCTCTGTGGACTCCGCCAGGGCTCTGTGGATGTGGCCAGGGCTCTGTGGACACGGCCAGGGCTCTGTGGACTCCGCCAGGGCTCTGTGGACTCGGCCAGGGCTCTGTGGATGTGGCCAGGGCTCTGTGGACTCTGCCAGGGCTCTGTGGACTCGGCCAGGGCTCAGTGGACTCGGCCAGGGCTCTGTGGACTCTGCCAGGGCTCTGTGAACTCGGCCAGGGCTCTGTGGACTCCGCCAGGGCTCTGTGGACCCGGCCAGGGCTCTGTGGACTCCGCCAGGGCTCTGTGGACTCCGCCAGGGCTCTGTGAACTCGGCCAGGGCTCTGTGGACTCCGCCAGGGCTCTGTGGACTCGGCCAGGGCTCTGTGGACTCGGCCAGGGCTCTGTGGACTCGGCCAGGGCTCTGTGGATGTGGCCAGGGCTCTGTGGACTCGGCCAGGGCTCTGTGGACTCGGCCAGGGCTCTGTGGACTCTGCCAGGGCTCTGTGAACTCTGCCAGGGCTCTGTGGACTCGGCCAGGGCTCTGTGAACTCGGCCAGGGCTCTGTGGACTCCGCCAGGGCTCTGTGGACTCGGCCAGGGCTCTGTGGACTCCGCCAGGGCTCTGTGGACTCTGCCAGGGCTCTGTGAACTCTGCCAGGGCTCTGTGGACTCGGCCAGGGCTCTGTGAACTCGGCCAGGGCTCTGTGAACTCGGTCAGGGCTCTGTGGAATCGGCCAGGGCTCTGTGGACTCGGCCAGGGCTCTGTGGACTCCGCCAGGGCTCTGTGGATGTGGCCAGGGCTCTGTGGACTCGACCAGGGCTCTGTGGACTCCGCCAGGGCTCTGTGGATGTGGCCAGGGCTCTGTGGACATGGCCAGGGCTCTGTGGACTCCGCCAGGGCTCTGTGGACTCGGCCAGGGCTCTGTGGATGTGGCCAGGGCTCTGTGGACTCTGCCAGGGCTCTGTGGACTCGGCCAGGGCTCTGTGGACTCCGCCAGGGCTCTGTGGACTCTGCAAGGGCTCTGTGAACTCGGCCAGGGCTCTGTGGACTCCGCCAGGGCTCTGTGGACCCGGCCAGGGCTCTGTGGACTCCGCCAGGGCTCTGTGAACTCGGCCAGGGCTCTGTGAACTCGGTCAGGGCTCTGTGGAATCGGCCAGGGCTCTGTGGACTCCGCCAGGGCTCTGTGAACTCGGCCAGGGCTCTGTGGACTCCGCCAGGGCTCTGTGGACTCGGCCAGGGCTCTGTGGACTCGGCCAGGGCTCTGTGGACTCGGCCAGGGCTCTGTGGATGTGGCCAGGGCTCTGTGGACTCGGCCAGGGCTCTGTGGACTCGGCCAGGGCTCTGTGGACTCCGCCAGGGCTCTGTGGACTCGGCCAGGGCTCTGTGGACTCGGCCAGGGCTCTGTGGATGTGGCCAGGGCTCTGTGGACTCTGCCAGGGCTCTGTGGACTCGGCCAGGGCTCTGTGGACTCGGCCAGGGCTCTGTGGACTCGGCCAGGGCTCTGTGAACTCTGCCAGGGCTCTGTGGACTGGGCCAGGGCTCTGTGAACTCGGCCAGGGCTCTGTGGACTCCGCCAGGGCTCTGTGGACTCGGCCAGGGCTCTGTGGACTCTGCCAGGGCTCTGTGGACTCTGCCAGGGCTCTGTGAACTCTGCCAGGGCTCTGTGGACTCGGCCAGGGCTCTGTGGACTCGGCCAGGGCTCTGTGGATGTGGCCAGGGCTCTGTGGACTCTGCCAGGGCTCTGTGGACTCGGCCAGGGCTCTGTGGACTCGGCCAGGGCTCTGTGGACGTGGCCAGGGCTCTGTGGACTCTGCCAGGGCTCTGTGAACTCGGCCAGGGCTCTGTGGACTCGGCCAGGGCTCTGTGGAATCCGACAGGGCTCTGTGGAGTCTTCCAGGGCTCTGTGGACTCGGCGAGGGCTCTGTGGACTCCGCCAGGGCTCTGTGGACTCGGCCAGGGCTCTGTGGAATCAGTCAGGGCTCTGTGGACTCTGCCAGGGCTCTGTGGACTCGGCCAGGGCTCTGTGGACTCCGCCAGGGCTCTGTGAACTCGGCCAGGGCTCTGTGGACTCTGCCAGGGCTCTGTGAACTCGGCCAGGGCTCTGTGGACTCGGCCAGGGCTCTGTGGAATCCGACAGGGCTCTGTGGACTCTGCCAGGGCTCTGTGGACTCTGCCAGGGCTCTGTGGACTCGGCCAGGGCTCTGTGGACTCTGCCAGGGCTCTGTGGACTCGGCCAGGGCTCTGTGGACTCCGCCAGGGCTCTGTGAACTCGGCCAGGGCTCTGTGGACTCCGCCAGGGCTCTGTGGACTCTGCCAGGGCTCTGTGAACTCGGCCAGGGCTCTGTGGACTCCGCCAGGGCTCTGTGGACTCGGCCAGGGCTCTGTGGACTCCGCCAGGGCTCTGTGGACTCGGCCAGGGCTCTGTGAACTCTGCCAGGGCTCTGTGGACTCCGCCAGGGCTCTGTGGTCTCCGCCAGGGCTCTGTGGACTCCGCCAGGGCTCTGTGGATGTGGCCAGGGCTCTGTGGACTCTGCCAGGGCTCTGTGGACTCGGCCAGGGCTCTGTGGACTCCGCCAGGGCTCTGTGGACTCTGCCAGGGCTCTGTGAACTCGGCCAGGGTTCTGTGGACTCCGCCAGGGCTCTGTGGACTCTGCCAGGGCTCTGTGGACTCTGCCAGGGCTCTGTGGACTCAGCCAGGGCTCTGTGGACTCGGCCAGGGCTCTGTGGATGTGGCCAGGGCTCTGTGGACTCTGCCAGGGCTCTGTGGACTCCGCCAGGGCTCTGTGGACTCTGCCAGGGCTCTGTGGACTCCACCAGGGCTCTGTGAACTCGGCCAGGGCTCTGTGGACTCGGCCAGGGCTCTGTGGAATCAGTCAGGGCTCTGTGGACTCGGCCAGGGCTCTGTGGACTCGGCCAGGGCTCTGTGAACTCGGCCAGGGCTCTGTGGACTCCGCCAGGGCTCTGTGGACTCTGCCAGGGCTCTGTGGACTCGGCCAGGGCTCTGTGGACTCCGCCAGGGCTCTGTGGACTCGGCCAGGGCTCTGTGGACTCGGCCAGGGCTCTGTGGACTCTGCCAGGGCTCTGTGAACTCTGCCAGGGCTCTGTGGACTCGGCCAGGGCTCTGTGAACTCGGCCAGGGCTCTGTGGAATCGGCCAGGGCTCTGTGGACTCGGCCAGGGCTCTGTGGACTCCGCCAGGGCTCTGTGGATGTGGCCAGGGCTCTGTGGACTCGGCCAGGGCTCTGTGGACTCCGCCAGGGCTCTGTGGATGTGGCCAGGGCTCTGTGGACACGGCCAGGGCTCTGTGGACTCCGCCAGGGCTCTGTGGACTCGGCCAGGGCTCTGTGGATGTGGCCAGGGCTCTGTGGACTCTGCCAGGGCTCTGTGGACTCGGCCAGGGCTCAGTGGACTCGGCCAGGGCTCTGTGGACTCTGCAAGGGCTCTGTGAACTCGGCCAGGGCTCTGTGGACTCCGCCAGGGCTCTGTGGACCCGGCCAGGGCTCTGTGGACTCCGCCAGGGCTCTGTGGACTCCGCCAGGGCTCTGTGAACTCGGCCAGGGCTCTGTGGACTCCGCCAGGGCTCTGTGGACTCGGCCAGGGCTCTGTGGACTCGGCCAGGGCTCTGTGGACTCGGCCAGGGCTCTGTGGATGTGGCCAGGGCTCTGTGGACTCGGCCAGGGCTCTGTGGACTCGGCCAGGGCTCTGTGGACTCTGCCAGGGCTCTGTGAACTCTGCCAGGGCTCTGTGGACTCGGCCAGGGCTCTGTGAACTCGGCCAGGGCTCTGTGGACTCCGCCAGGGCTCTGTGGACTCGGCCAGGGCTCTGTGGACTCCGCCAGGGCTCTGTGGACTCTGCCAGGGCTCTGTGAACTCTGCCAGGGCTCTGTGGACTCGGCCAGGGCTCTGTGAACTCGGCCAGGGCTCTGTGAACTCGGTCAGGGCTCTGTGGAATCGGCCAGGGCTCTGTGGACTCGGCCAGGGCTCTGTGGACTCCGCCAGGGCTCTGTGGATGTGGCCAGGGCTCTGTGGACTCGACCAGGGCTCTGTGGACTCCGCCAGGGCTCTGTGGATGTGGCCAGGGCTCTGTGGACATGGCCAGGGCTCTGTGGACTCCGCCAGGGCTCTGTGGACTCGGCCAGGGCTCTGTGGATGTGGCCAGGGCTCTGTGGACTCTGCCAGGGCTCTGTGGACTCGGCCAGGGCTCTGTGGACTCCGCCAGGGCTCTGTGGACTCTGCAAGGGCTCTGTGAACTCGGCCAGGGCTCTGTGGACTCCGCCAGGGCTCTGTGGACCCGGCCAGGGCTCTGTGGACTCCGCCAGGGCTCTGTGGACTCCGCCAGGGCTCTGTGAACTCGGCCAGGGCTCTGTGGACTCCGCCAGGGCTCTGTGGACTCGGCCAGGGCTCTGTGGACTCGGCCAGGGCTCTGTGGACTCGGCCAGGGCTCTGTGGATGTGGCCAGGGCTCTGTGGACTCGGCCAGGGCTCTGTGGACTCGGCCAGGGCTCTGTGGACGTGGCCAGGGCTCTGTGGACTCGGCCAGGGCTCTGTGGACTCGGCCAGGGCTCTGTGGATGTGGCCAGGGCTCTGTGGACTCGGCCAGGGCTCTGTGGACTCGGCCAGGGCTCTGTGGACTCGGCCAGGGCTCTGTGAACTCTGCCAGGGCTCTGTGGACTGGGCCAGGGCTCTGTGAACTCGGCCAGGGCTCTGTGGACTCCGCCAGGGCTCTGTGGACTCGGCCAGGGCTCTGTGGACTCCGCCAGGGCTCTGTGGACTCTGCCAGAGCTCTGTGAACTCTGCCAGGGCTCTGTGGACTCGGCCAGGGCTCTGTGGACTCGGCCAGGGCTCTGTGGACTCGGCCAGGGCTCTGTGGATGTGGCCAGGGCTCTGTGGACTCTGCCAGGGCTCTGTGGACTCGGCCAGGGCTCTGTGGACTCGGCCAGGGCTCTGTGGACGTGGCCAGGGCTCTGTGGACTCGGCCAGGGCTCTGTGAACTCGGCCAGGGCTCTGTGGACTCGGCCAGGGCTCTGTGGACTCGGCCAGGGCTCTGTGGACTCTGCCAGGGCTCTGTGGACTCTGCCAGGGCTCTGTGGACTCCACCAGGGCTCTGTGAACTCGGCCAGGGCTCTGTGGACTCGGCCAGGGCTCTGTGGAATCAGTCAGGGCTCTGTGGACTCGGCCAGGGCTCTGTGAACTCGGCCAGGGCTCTGTGGATGTGGCCAGGGCTCTGTGGACTCTGCCAGGGCTCTGTGGACTCGGCCAGGGCTCTGTGGACTCCGCCAGGGCTCTGTGAACTCGGCCAGGGCTCTGTGGACTCCGCCAGGGCTCTGTGGACTCTGCCAGGGCTCTGTGAACTCGGCCAGGGCTCTGTGGACTCCGCCAGGGCTCTGTGGACTCGGCCAGGGCTCTGTGGACTCCGCCAGGGCTATGTGGACTCTGCCAGGGCTCTGTGAACTCTGCCAGGGCTCTGTGGACTCGGCCAGGGCTCTGTGGACTCCGCCAGGGCTCTGTGGACTCCGCCAGGGCTCTGTGGATGTGGCCAGGGCTCTGTGGACTCTGCCAGGGCTCTGTGGACTCGGCCAGGGCTCTGTGGACTCCGCCAGGGCTCTGTGGACTCTGCCAGGGCTCTGTGAACTCGGCCAGGGCTCTGTGGACTCCGCCAGGGCTCTGTGGACTCTGCCAGGGCTCTGTGGACTCAGCCAGGGCTCTGTGGACTCGGCCAGGGCTCTGTGGATGTGGCCAGGGCTCTGTGGACTCGGCCAGGGCTCTGTGGACTCTTCCAGGGCTCTGTGGACTCTGCCAGGGCTCTGTGGACTCCACCAGGGCTCTGTGAACTCGGCCAGGGCTCTGTGGACTCGGCCAGGGCTCTGTGGAATCAGTCAGGGCTCTGTGGACTCGGCCAGGGCTCTGTGGACTCGGCCAGGGCTCTGTGGATGTGGCCAGGGCTCTGTGGACTCTGCCAGGGCTCTGTGGACTCGGCCAGGGCTCTGTGGACTCCGCCAGGGCTCTGTGAACTCGGCCAGGGCTCTGTGGACTCCGCCAGGGGTCTGTGGACTCTGCCAGGGCTCTGTGAACTCGGCCAGGGCTCTGTGGAATCCGCCAGGGCTCTGTGGACTCGGCCAGGGCTGTGTGGACTCCGCCAGGGCTCTGTGGACTCTGCCAGGGCTCTGTGAACTCTGCCAGGGCTCTGTGGACTCGGCCAGGGCTCTGTGAACTCGGCCAGGGCTCTGTGAACTCGGTCAGGGCTCTGTGGGATCGGCCAGGGCTCTGTGGACTCGGCCAGGGCTCTGTGGACTCCGCCAGGGCTCTGTGGACTCTGCCAGGGCTCTGTGGACTCCACCAGGGCTCTGTGGACTCGGCCAGGGCTCTGTGGATGTGGCCAGGGCTCTGTGGACTCTGCCAGGGCTCTGTGGACTCCGCCAGGGCTCTGTGGACTCTGCCAGGGCTCTGTGGACTCCACCAGGGCTCTGTGAACTCGGCCAGGGCTCTGTGGACTCGGCCAGGGCTCTGTGGAATCAGTCAGGGCTCTGTGGACTCGGCCAGGGCTCTGTGGACTCGGCCAGGGCTCTGTGGATGTGGCCAGGGCTCTGTGGACTCTGCCAGGGCTCTGTGGACTCGGCCAGGGCTCTGTGGACTCCGCCAGGGCTCTGTGAACTCGGCCAGGGCTCTGTGGACTCCGCCAGGGGTCTGTGGACTCTGCCAGGGCTCTGTGAACTCGGCCAGGGCTCTGTGGAATCCGCCAGGGCTCTGTGGACTCTGCCAGGGCTCTGTGGACTCCGCCAGGGCTCTGTGGACTCCACCAGGGCTCTGTGAACTCGGCCAGGGCTCTGTGGACTCGGCCAGGGCTCTGTGGACTCGGCCAGGGCTCTGTGGATGTGGCCAGGGCTCTGTGGACTCGGCCAGGGCTCTGTGGATGTGGCCAGGGCTCTGTGGACTCTGCCAGGGCTCTGTGGACTCGGCCAGGGCTCTGTGGACTCCGCCAGGGCTCTGTGAACTCGGCCAGGGCTCTGTGGACTCCGCCAGGGGTCTGTGGACTCTGCCAGGGCTCTGTGAACTCGGCCAGGGCTCTGTGGAATCCGCCAGGGCTCTGTGGACTCGGCCAGGGCTCTGTGGACTCCGCCAGGGCTCTGTGAACTCGGCCAGGGCTCTGTGGACTCGGCCAGGGCTCTGTGGAATCAGTCAGGGCTCTGTGGACTCGGCCAGGGCTCTGTGGACTCGGCCAGGGCTCTGTGGATGTGGCCAGGGCTCTGTGGACTCTGCCAGGGCTCTGTGGACTCGGCCAGGGCTCTGTGGACTCCGCCAGGGCTCTGTGAACTCGGCCAGGGCTCTGTGGACTCCGCCAGGGGTCTGTGGACTCTGCCAGGGCTCTGTGAACTCGGCCAGGGCTCTGTGGAATCCGCCAGGGCTCTGTGGACTCTGCCAGGGCTCTGTGGACTCCGCCAGGGCTCTGTGGACTCTGCCAGGGCTCTGTGAACTCTGCCAGGGCTCTGTGGACTCGGCCAGGGCTCTGTGAACTCGGCCAGGGCTCTGTGAACTCGGTCAGGGCTCTGTGGAATCGGCCAGGGCTCTGTGGACTCGGCCAGGGCTCTGTGGACTCCGCCAGGGCTCTGTGGATGTGGCCAGGGCTCTGTGGACTCGGCCAGGGCTCTGTGGACTCGGCCAGGGCTCTGTGGACTCCGCCAGGGCTCTGTGGACTCGGCCAGGGCTCTGTGGACTCGGCCAGGGCTCTGTGGATGTGGCCAGGTCTCTGTGGACTCGGCCAGGGCTCTGTGGACTCGGCCAGGGCTCTGTGGACTCGGCCAGGGCTCTGTGAACTCTGCCAGGGCTCTGTGGACTGGGCCAGGGCTCTGTGAACTCGGCCAGGGCTCTGTGGACTCCGCCAGGGCTCTGTGGACTCGGCCAGGGCTCTGTGGACTCCGCCAGGGCTCTGTGGACTCTGCCAGAGCTCTGTGAACTCTGCCAGGGCTCTGTGGACTCGGCCAGGGCTCTGTGGACTCGGCCAGGGCTCTGTGGACTCGGCCAGGGCTCTGTGGATGTGGCCAGGGCTCTGTGGACTCTGCCAGGGCTCTGTGGACTCGGCCAGGGCTCTGTGGACTCGGCCAGGGCTCTGTGGACGTGGCCAGGGCTCTGTGGACTCGGCCAGGGCTCTGTGAACTCGGCCAGGGCTCTGTGGACTCGGCCAGGGCTCTGTGGAATCCGACAGGGCTCTGTGGAGTCTTCCAGGGCTCTGTGGACTCGGCGAGGGCTCTGTGGACTCCACCAGGGCTCTGTGAACTCGGCCAGGGCTCTGTGGTCTCGGCCAGGGCTCTGTGGAATCAGTCAGGGCTCTGTGGACTCGGCCAGGGCTCTGTGAACTCGGCCAGGGCTCTGTGGACTCCGCCAGGGCTCTGTGGACTCTGCCAGGGCTCTGTGAACTCGGCCAGGGCTCTGTGGACTCCGCCAGGGCTCTGTGGACTCGGCCAGGGCTCTGTGGATGTGGCCAGGGCTCTGTGGACTCTGCCAGGGCTCTGTGGACTCGGCCAGGGCTCTGTGGACTCCGCCAGGGCTCTGTGGACTCTGCAAGGGCTCTGTGAACTCGGCCAGGGCTCTGTGGACTCCGCCAGGGCTCTGTGGACCCGGCCAGGGCTCTGTGGACTCCGCCAGGGCTCTGTGAACTCCGCCAGGGCTCTGTGGACTCCGCCAGGGCTCTGTGGACTCGGCCAGGGCTCTGTGGACTCCGCCAGGGCTCTGTGGACTCGGCCAGGGCTCTGTGGACTCCGCCAGGGCTCTGTGGACTCGGCCAGGGCTCTGTGGACTCGGCCAGGGCTCTGTGGATGTGGCCAGGGCTCTGTGGACTCGGCCAGGGCTCTGTGGACTCGGCCAGGGCTCTGTGGACGTGGCCAGGGCTCTGTGGACTCGGCCAGGGCTCTGTGGACTCGGCCAGGGCTCTGTGGATGTGGCCAGGGCTCTGTGGACTCGGCCAGGGCTCTGTGGACTCGGCCAGGGCTCTGTGGACTCGGCCAGGGCTCTGTGAACTCTGCCAGGGCTCTGTGGACTGGGCCAGGGCTCTGTGAACTCGGCCAGGGCTCTGTGGACTCCGCCAGGGCTCTGTGGACTCGGCCAGGGCTCTGTGGACTCCGCCAGGGCTCTGTGGACTCTGCCAGAGCTCTGTGAACTCTGCCAGGGCTCTGTGGACTCGGCCAGGGCTCTGTGGACTCGGCCAGGGCTCTGTGGACTCGGCCAGGGCTCTGTGGATGTGGCCAGGGCTCTGTGGACTCTGCCAGGGCTCTGTGGACTCGGCCAGGGCTCTGTGGACTCGGCCAGGGCTCTGTGGACTCGGCCAGGGCTCTGTGGACTCGGCCAGGGCTCTGTGAACTCGGCCAGGGCTCTGTGGACTCGGCCAGGGCTCTGTGGACTCGGCCAGGGCTCTGTGGACTCTGCCAGGGCTCTGTGGACTCGGCGAGGGCTCTGTGGACTCCACCAGGGCTCTGTGAACTCGGCCAGGGCTCTGTGGACTCGGCCAGGGCTCTGTGGAATCAGTCAGGGCTCTGTGGACTCGGCCAGGGCTCTGTGAACTCGGCCAGGGCTCTGTGGATGTGGCCAGGGCTCTGTGGACTCTGCCAGGGCTCTGTGGACTCGGCCAGGGCTCTGTGGACTCCGCCAGGGCTCTGTGAACTCGGCCAGGGCTCTGTGGACTCCGCCAGGGCTCTGTGGACTCTGCCAGGGCTCTGTGAACTCGGCCAGGGCTCTGTGGACTCCGCCAGGGCTCTGTGGACTCGGCCAGGGCTCTGTGGACTCCGCCAGGGCTATGTGGACTCTGCCAGGGCTCTGTGAACTCTGCCAGGGCTCTGTGGACTCGGCCAGGGCTCTGTGGACTCCGCCAGGGCTCTGTGGACTCCGCCAGGGCTCTGTGGATGTGGCCAGGGCTCTGTGGACTCTGCCAGGGCTCTGTGGACTCGGCCAGGGCTCTGTGGACTCCGCCAGGGCTCTGTGGACTCTGCCAGGGCTCTGTGAACTCGGCCAGGGCTCTGTGGACTCCGCCAGGGCTCTGTGGACTCTGCCAGGGCTCTGTGGACTCAGCCAGGGCTCTGTGGACTCGGCCAGGGCTCTGTGGATGTGGCCAGGGCTCTGTGGACTCGGCCAGGGCTCTGTGGACTCTTCCAGGGCTCTGTGGACTCTGCCAGGGCTCTGTGGACTCCACCAGGGCTCTGTGAACTCGGCCAGGGCTCTGTGGACTCGGCCAGGGCTCTGTGGAATCAGTCAGGGCTCTGTGGACTCGGCCAGGGCTCTGTGGACTCGGCCAGGGCTCTGTGGATGTGGCCAGGGCTCTGTGGACTCTGCCAGGGCTCTGTGGACTCGGCCAGGGCTCTGTGGACTCCGCCAGGGCTCTGTGAACTCGGCCAGGGCTCTGTGGACTCCGCCAGGGGTCTGTGGACTCTGCCAGGGCTCTGTGAACTCGGCCAGGGCTCTGTGGAATCCGCCAGGGCTCTGTGGACTCGGCCAGGGCTCTGTGGACTCCGCCAGGGCTCTGTGGACTCTGCCAGGGCTCTGTGAACTCTGCCAGGGCTCTGTGGACTCGGCCAGGGCTCTGTGAACTCGGCCAGGGCTCTGTGAACTCGGTCAGGGCTCTGTGGGATCGGCCAGGGCTCTGTGGACTCGGCCAGGGCTCTGTGGACTCCGCCAGGGCTCTGTGGACTCTGCCAGGGCTCTGTGGACTCCACCAGGGCTCTGTGGACTCGGCCAGGGCTCTGTGGATGTGGCCAGGGCTCTGTGGACTCTGCCAGGGCTCTGTGGACTCCGCCAGGGCTCTGTGGACTCTGCCAGGGCTCTGTGGACTCCACCAGGGCTCTGTGAACTCGGCCAGGGCTCTGTGGACTCGGCCAGGGCTCTGTGGACTCGGCCAGGGCTCTGTGGATGTGGCCAGGGCTCTGTGGACTCGGCCAGGGCTCTGTGGATGTGGCCAGGGCTCTGTGGACTCTGCCAGGGCTCTGTGGACTCGGCCAGGGCTCTGTGGACTCCGCCAGGGCTCTGTGAACTCGGCCAGGGCTCTGTGGACTCCGCCAGGGGTCTGTGGACTCTGCCAGGGCTCTGTGAACTCGGCCAGGGCTCTGTGGAATCCGCCAGGGCTCTGTGGACTCGGCCAGGGCTCTGTGGACTCCGCCAGGGCTCTGTGAACTCGGCCAGGGCTCTGTGGACTCGGCCAGGGCTCTGTGGAATCAGTCAGTGCTCTGTGGACTCGGCCAGGGCTCTGTGGACTCGGCCAGGGCTCTGTGGATGTGGCCAGGGCTCTGTGGACTCTGCCAGGGCTCTGTGGACTCGGCCAGGGCTCTGTGGACTCCGCCAGGGCTCTGTGAACTCGGCCAGGGCTCTGTGGACTCCGCCAGGGCTCTGTGGACTCTGCCAGGGCTCTGTGAACTCGGCCAGGGCTCTGTGGACTCGGCCAGGGCTCTGTGGACTCGGCCAGGGCTCTGTGGACTCCGCCAGGGCTCTGTGGACTCTGCCAGGGCTCTGTGAACTCTGCCAGGGCTCTGTGGACTCGGCCAGGGCTCTGTGAACTCGGCCAGGGCTCTGTGAACTCGGTCAGGGCTCTGTGGAATCGGCCAGGGCTCTGTGGACTCGGCCAGGGCTCTGTGGACTCCGCCAGGGCTCTGTGGATGTGGCCAGGGCTCTGTGGACTCGGCCAGGGCTCTGTGGACTCGGCCAGGGCTCTGTGGACTCCGCCAGGGCTCTGTGGACTCGGCCAGGGCTCTGTGGACTCGGCCAGGGCTCTGTGGATGTGGCCAGGGCTCTGTGGACTCGGCCAGGGCTCTGTGGACTCGGCCAGGGCTCTGTGAACTCTGCCAGGGCTCTGTGGACTGGGCCAGGGCTCTGTGAACTCGGCCAGGGCTCTGTGGACTCCGCCAGGGCTCTGTGGACTCGGCCAGGGCTCTGTGGACTCCGCCAGGGCTCTGTGGACTCTGCCAGAGCTCTGTGAACTCTGCCAGGGCTCTGTGGACTCGGCCAGGGCTCTGTGGACTCGGCCAGGGCTCTGTGGACTCGGCCAGGGCTCTGTGGATGTGGCCAGGGCTCTGTGGACTCCGCCAGGGCTCTGTGGACACCGCCAGGGCTCTGTGGACTCGGCCAGGGCTCTGTGGACGTGGCCAGGGCTCTGTGGACTCGGCCAGGGCTCTGTGAACTCGGCCAGGGCTCTGTGGACTCGGCCAGGGCTCTGTGGAATCCGACAGGGCTCTGTGGAGTCTTCCAGGGCTCTGTGGACTCGGCGAGGGCTCTGTGGACTCCACCAGGGCTCTGTGAACTCGGCCAGGGCTCTGTGGACTCGGCCAGGGCTCTGTGGAATCAGTCAGGGCTCTGTGGACTCGGCCAGGGCTCTGTGAACTCGGCCAGGGCTCTGTGGACTCCGCCAGGGCTCTGTGGACTCGGCCAGGGCTCTGTGGACTCCGCCAGGGCTCTGTGAACTCGGCCAGGGCTCTGTGGACTCCGCCAGGGCTCTGTGGACTCTGCCAGGGCTCTGTGAACTCGGCCAGGGCTCTGTGGACTCGGCCAGGGCTCTGTGAACTCGGCCAGGGCTCTGTGGAATCGGCCAGGGCTCTGTGGACTCGGCCAGGGCTCTGTGGACTCCGCCAGGGCTCTGTGGACTCCGCCAGGGCTCTGTGGACTCGGCCAGGGCTCTGTGGACTCCGCCAGGGCTCTGTGGACTCGGCCAGGGCTCTGTGGACTCCGCCACGGCTCTGTGGACTCGGCCAGGGCTCTGTGGACTCCGCCAGGGCTCTGTGGACTCGGCCAGGGCTCTGTGGACTCCGCCAGGGCTCTGTGGACTCTGCCAGGGCTCTGTGGACTCCGCCAGGGCTCTGTGAATGTGGCCAGGGCTCTGTGGACTCGGCCAGGGCTCTGTGGACTCCGCCACGGCTCTGTGGATGTGGCCAGGGCTCTGTGGACTCTGCCAGGGCTCTGTGGACTCAGCCAGGGCTCTGTGGACTCGGCCAGGGCTCTGTGGATGTGGCCAGGGCTCTGTGGACTCTGCCAGGGCTCTGTGGACTCCGCCAGGGCTCTGTGGACTCTGCCAGGGCTCTGTGAACTCGGCCAGGGCTCTGTGGACTCCGCCAGGGCTCTGTGGACTCGGCCAGGGCTCTGTGGACTCCGCCAGGGCTCTGTGGACTCGGCCAGGGCTCTGTGGACTCCGCCAGGGCTCTGTGGACTCCGCCAGGGCTCTGTGGACTCCGCCAGGGCTCTGTGGATGTGGCCAGGGCTCTGTGGACTCTGCCAGGGCTCTGTGGACTCGGCCAGGGTTCTGTGAACTCGGCCAATGCTCTGTGGACTCGGCCAGGGCTCTGTGGACTCCGACAGGGCTCTGTGGACTCTTCCAGGGCTCTGTGAACTCGGCCAGGGCTCTGTGGACTCGGCCAGGGCTCTGTGGACTCCGCCAGGGCACTGTGGACTCTGCCAGGGCTCTGTGGAATCCGCCAGGGCTCTGTGGACTCCGCCAGGGCTCTGTGGATGTGGCCAGGGCTCTGTGAACTCGGCCAGGGCTCTGTGGACTCCGCCAGGGCTCTGTGGACTCCGCCAGGGCTCTGTGAACCCTGCCAGGGCTCTGTGGACCCTGCCAGGGCTCTGTGGACTCTGCCAGGGCTCTGTGGACTCGGCCAGGGCTCTGTGGACTCCGCCAGGGCTCTGTGGACTCGGCCAGGGCTCTGTGGATGTGGCCAGGGCTCTGTGGATGTGGCCAGGGCTCTGTGGACTCCGCCAGGGCTCTGTTAACTCCGCCAGGGCTCTGTGGATGTGGCCAGGGCTCTGTGGACTCGGCCAGGGCTCTGTGGACTCGGCCAGGGCTCTGTGGACTCCGCCAGGGCTCTGTGGATGTGGCCAGGGCTTTGTGGACTCTGCCAGGGCTCTGTGGACTCGGCCAGGGCTCTGTGGACTCTGCCAGGCCTCTGTGGACTCCGCCAGGGCTCTGTGAACTCGGCCAGGGCTCTGTGGACTCGGCCAGGGCTCTGTGGACTCCGCCAGGGCTCTGTGGACTCCGCCAGGGCTCTGTGGACTCGGCCAGGGCTCTGTGGACTCCGCCAGGGCTCTGTGGACTCGGCCAGGGCTCTGTGGACTCCGCCAGGGCTCTGTGGACTCGGCCAGGGCTCTGTGGACTCCGCCAGGGCTCTGTGGATTCGGCCAGGGCTCTGTGGACTCCGCCAGGGCTCTGTGGACTCCGCCAGGGCTCTGTGGACTCTGCCAGGGCTCTGTGGACTCCGCCAGGGCTCTGTGGACTCGGCCAGGGCTCTGTGGACTCCGCCAGGGCTCTGTGAACTCGGCCAGGGCTCTGTGGACTCGGCCAGGGCTCTGTGGACTCCGCCAGGGCTCTGTGGACTCGGCCAGGGCTCTGTGGACTCCGCCAGGGCTCTGTGGACTCTGCCAGGGCTCTGTGGACTCGGCCAGGGCTCTGTGGACTCGGCCAGGGCTCTGTGGACTCCGCCAGGGCTCTGTGGACTCCGCCAGGGCTCTGTGGACTCGGCCAGGGCTCTGTGGACTCCGCCACGGCTCTGTGGATGTGACCAGGGCTCTGTGGACTCTGCCAGGGCTCTGTGGACTCGGCCAGGGCTCTGTGGACTCCACCAGGGCTCTGTGGATGTGGCCAGGGCTCTGTGGACTCGGCCAGGGCTCTGTGGACTCGGCCAGGGCTCTGTGGACTCCGCCAGGGCTCTGTGGATGTGGCCAGGGCTCTGTGGACTCGGCCAGGGCTCTGTGGACTCGGCCAGGGCTCTGTGGACTCCGCCAGGGCTCTGTGAACCCTGCCAGGGCTCTGTGGACCCTGCCAGGGCTCTGTGGACTCTGCCAGGGCTCTGTGGACTCGGCCAGGGCTCTGTGGACTCCGCCAGGGCTCTGTGGACTCGGCCAGGGCTCTGTGGATGTGGCCAGGGCTCTGTGGATGTGGCCAGGGCTCTGTGGACTCCGCCAGGGCTCTGTGGACTCCGCCAGGGCTCTGTGGATGTGGCCAGGGCTCTGTGGACTCGGCCAGGGCTCTGTGGACTCAGCCAGGGCTCTGTGGACTCCGCCAGGGCTCTGTGGATGTGGCCAGGGCTTTGTGGACTCTGCCAGGGCTCTGTGGACTCGGCCAGGGCTCTGTGGACTCTGCCAGGCCTCTGTGGACTCCGCCAGGGCTCTGTGAACTCGGCCAGGGCTCTGTGGACTCGGCCAGGGCTCTGTGGACTCGGCCAGGGCTCTGTGAACTCCGCCAGGGCTCTGTGGACTCCGCCAGGGCTCTGTGGACTCTGCCAGGGCTCTGTGGACTCGGCCAGGGCTCTGTGGACTCGGCCAGGGCTCTGTGGACTCCGCCAGGGCTCTGTGGAAGTGGCCAGGGCTCTGTGAACTCGGCCAGGGCTCTGTGGACTCGGCCAGGGCTCTGTGAACTCGGCCAGGGCTCTGTGGAATCGGCCAGGGCTCTGTGGACTCGGCCAGGGTTCTGTGAACTCGGCCAGGGCTCTGTGGACACGGCCAGGGCTCTGTGGACTCTGCCAGGGCTCTGTGAACTCGGCCAGGGCTCTGTGGACTCCGCCAGGGCTCTGTGGATGTGGCCAGGGCTCTGTGAACTCGGCCAGGGCTCTGTGGACTCTGCCAGGGCTCTGTGGACTCGGCCAGGGCTCTGTGGACTCGGCCAGGGCTCTGTGGACTCCGCCAGGGCTCTGTGGATGTGGCCAGGGCTCTGTGGACTCCGCCAGGGCTCTGTGGACTCCGCCAGGGCTCTGTGGACTCCGCCAGGGCTCTGTGGACTCGGCCAGGGTTCTGTGGACTCCGCCAGGGCTCTGTGAACTCGGCCAGGGCTCTGTGGACTCCGCCAGGGCTCTGTGAACTCTGCCAGGGCTCTGTGGACTCTGCCAGGGCTCTGTGGACTCCGCCAGGGCTCTGTGGACTCCGCCAGGGCTCTGTGGACTCGGCCAGGGCTCTGTGGACTCTGCCAGGGCTCTGTGGACTCGGCCAGGGCTCTGTGGACTCCGCCAGGGCTCTGTGAACTCGGCCAGGGCTCTGTGGACTCGGCCAGGGCTCTGTGGACTCGGCCAGGGCTCTGTGGACTCCGCCAGGGCTCTGTGGAAGTGGCCAGGGCTCTGTGAACCCTGCCAGGGCTCTGTGGACTCCGCCAGGGCTCTGTGGACTCGGCCAGGGCTCTGTGGACTCCGCCAGGGCTCTGTGGACTCCGCCAGGGCTCTGTGGACTCGGCCAGGGCTCTGTGGACTCCGCCAGGGCTCTGTGGACTAGGCCAGGGCTCTGTGGACTCCGCCAGGGCTCTGTGGATGTGGCCAGGGCTCTGTGGACTCGGCCAGGGCTCTGTGGACTCGGCCAGGGCTCTGTGGACTCCGCCAGGGCTCTGTGGACTCGGCCAGGGCTCTGTGAACTCGGCCAGGGCTCTGTGGATGTGGCCAGGGCTCTGTGGACTCGGCCAGGGCTCTGTGGACTCGGCCAGGGCTCTGTGGACTCCGCCAGGGCTCTGTGGACTCTGCCAGGGCTCTGTGAACTCGGCCAGGGCTCTGTGGACTCCGCCAGGGCTCTGTGGACTCTGCCAGGGCTCTGTGAACTCGGCCAGGGCTCTGTGGACTCGGCCAGGGCTCTGTGGACTCCTCCAGGGCTCTGTGGACTCGGCCAGGGCTCTGTGGACTCGGCCAGGGCTCTGTGGATGTGGCCAGGGCTCTGTGGACTCTGCCAGGGCTCTGTGAACTCGGCCAGGGCTCTGTGGACTCGGCCACGGCTCTGTGGACTCCGCCAGGGCTCCGTGGATGTGGCCAGGGCTCTGTGGACTCTGCCAGGGCTCTGTGGACTCGGCCAGGGCTCTGTGGACTCGGCCAGGGCTCTGTGGACTCCGCCAGGGCTCTGTGGACTCGGCCAGGGCTCTGAGGAAGTGGCCAGGGCTCTGTGAACTCGGCCAGGGCTCTGTGGACTCGGCCAGGGCTCTGTGGACTCGGCCAGGGCTCTGTGAAGTCGGCCAGGGCTCTGTGGACTCGGCCAGGGCTCTGTGGACTCCGCCAGGGCTCTGTGAACTCTGCCAGGGCTCTGTGGACTCCGCCAGGGCTCTGTGGACTGGGCTAGGGCTCTGTGGACTCGGCCAGGGCTCTGTGGACTCTGCCAGGGCTCTGTGGACTCCGCCAGGGCTCTGTGAACTCGGCCAGGGCTCTGTGGTCGTGGCCAGGGCTCTGTGGACTCCGCCAGGGCTCTGTGAACTCGGCCAGGGCTCTGTGGACTCTGCCAGGGCTCTGTGGACTCGGCCAGGGCTCTGTGGACTCTGCCAGGGCTCTGTGAACTTGGCCAGGGCTCTGTGGATGTGGCCAGGGCTCTGTGGACTCCGCCAGGGCTCTGTGAACTCGGCCAGGGCTCTGTGGACTCGGCCAGGGCTCTGTGGACTCCGCCAGGGCTCTGTGGACTCCGCCAGGGCTCTGTGGATGTGGCCAGGGCTCTGTGGACTCCGCCAGGGCTCTGTGGACTCGGCCAGGGCTCTGTGGACTCCGCCAGGGCTCTGTGGATGTGGCCAGGGCTCTGTGGACTCCGCCAGGGCTCTGTGAACTCGGCCAGGGCTCTGTGGACTCGGCCAGGGCTCTGTGGACTCGGCCAGGGCTCTGTGGACTCCGCCAGGGCTCTGTGGACTCGGCCAGGGCTCTGTGAACTCGGCCAGGGCTCTGTGGACTCGGCCAGGGCTCTGTGAACTCTGCCAGGGCTCTGTGGACTCCGCCAGGGCTCTGTGGACTGGGCCAGGGCTCTGTGGACTCGGCCAGGGCTCTGTGGACTCGGCCAGGGCTCTGTGGACTCCGCCAGGGCTCTGTGGATGTGGCCAGGGCTCTGTGGACTCGGCCAGGGCTCTGTGGACTCCGCCAGGGCTCTGTGGACTCCGCCAGGGCTCCGTGGATGTGGCCAGGGCTCTGTGGACTCTGCCAGGGCTCTGTGGACTCGGCCAGGGCTCTGTGGACTCCGCCAGGGCTCTGTGAACTCGGCCAGGGCTCTGTGGACTCTGCCAGGGCTCTGTGGACTCTGCCAGGGCTCTGTGAACTCGGCCAGGGCTCTGTGGACTCGGCCAGGGCTCTGTGGACTCCGCCAGGGCTCTGTGGACTCGGCCAGGGCTCTGTGGACTCCGCCAGGGCTCTGTGAACTCGGCCAGGGCTCTGTGGACTCCGCCAGGGCTCTGTGGACTCGGCCAGGGCTCTGTGGACTCGGCCAGGGCTCTGTGGACTCGGCCAGGGCTCTGTGGACTCTGCCAGGGCTCTGTGGACTCTGCCAGGGCTCTGTGGACTCGGCCAGGGCTCTGTGAACTCGGCCAGGGCTCTGTGGACTCTGCCAGGGCTCTGTGGACTCGGCCAGGGCTCTGTGGACTCGGCCAGGGCTCTGTGGACTCCGCCAGGGCTCTGTGGACTCCGCCAGGGCTCTGTGAACTCGGCCAGGGCTCTGTGGACTCTGCCAGGGCTCTGTGAACTCGGCCAGGGCTCTGTGGACTCCGCCAGGGCTCTGTGGATGTGGCCAGGGCTCTGTGGACTCGGCCAGGGCTCTGTGGACTCGGCCAGGGCTCTGTGGACTCCGCCAGGGCTCTGTGGATGTGGCCAGGGCTCTGTGGACTCCGCCAGGGCTCTGTGGACTCGGCCAGGGCTCTGTGGACTCGGCCAGGGCTCTGTGGATGTGGCCAGGGCTCTGTGGACTCCGCCAGGGCTCTGTGAACTCGGCCAGGGCTCTGTGGACTCGGCCAGGGCTCTGTGGACTCCGCCAGGGCTCTGTGGACTCGGCCAGGGCTCTGTGGACTCCGCCAGGGCTCTGTGGACTCTGCCAGGGCTCTGTGGACTCAGCCAGGGCTCTGTGGACTCCGCCAGGGCTCTGTGGACTCGGCCAGGGCTCTGTGGACTCGGCCAGGGCTCTGTGGATGTGGCCAGGGCTCTGTGGACTCTGCCAGGGCTCTGTGGACTCGGCCAGGGCTCTGTGGACTCCGCCAGGGCTCTGTGAACTCGGCCAGGGCTCTGTGGACTCCGCCAGGGCTCTGTGGACTCTGCCAGGGCTCTGTGAACTCGGCCAGGGCTCTGTGGACTCTGCCAGGGCTCTGTGGACTCTGCCAGGGCTCTGTGGACTCGGCCAGGGCTCTGTGGACTCCGCCAGGGCTCTGTGGACTCGGCCAGGGCTCTGTGGACTCTGGCCAGGGCTCTGTGGACTCCGCCAGGGCTCTGTGGACTCCGCCAGGGCTCTGTGGACTCCGCCAGGGCTCTGTGGACTCTGGCCAGGGCTCTGTGGACTCGGCCAGGGCTCTGTGGACTCGGCCAGGGCTCTGTGGACTCCGCCAGGGCTCTGTGGATGTGGCCAGGGCTCTGTGGACTCTGCCAGGGCTCTGTGGACTCGGCCAGGGCTCTGTGGACTCCGCCAGGGCTCTGTGGACTCCGCCAGGGCTCTGTGAACTCGGCCAGGGCTCTGTGGACTCCGCCAGGGCTCTGTGGACTCCGCCAGGGCTCTGTGGACTCCGCCAGGGCTCTGTGGACTCGGCCAGGGCTCTGTGGACTCCGCCAGGGCTCTGTGGACTCGGCCAGGGCTCTGTGGACTCCGCCAGGGCTCTGTGGACTCGGCCAGGGCTCTGTGGACTCCGCCAGGGCTCTGTGGACTCGGCCAGGGCTCTGTGGACTCCGCCAGGGCTCTGTGGACTCCGCCAGGGCTCTGTGGACTCCGCCAGGGCTCTGTGGACTCGGCCAGGGCTCTGTGGACTCCGCCAGGGCTCTGTGGACTCGGCCAGGGCTCTGTGGAATCGGCCAGGGCTCTGTGGACTCGGCCAGGGCTCTGTGGACTCCGCCAGGGCTCTGTGGACTCGGCCAGGGCTCTGTGGACTCGGCCAGGGCTCTGTGGACTCCGCCAGGGCTCTGTGGACTCCGCCAGGGCTCTGTGAACTCTGCCAGGGCTCTGTGGACTCCGCCAGGGCTCTGTGGACTCTGCCAGGGCTCTGTGGACTCGGCCAGGGCTCTGTGGACTCCGCCAGGGCTCTGTGGACTCGGCCAGGGCTCTGTGGATGTGGCCAGGGCTCTGTGGACTCCGCCAGGGCTCTGTGGACTCGGCCAGGGCTCTGTGGACTCCGCCAGGGCTCTGTGGATGTGGCCAGGGCTCTGTGGACTCGGCCAGGGCTCTGTGGACTCGGCCAGGGCTCTGTGGACTCCGCCAGGGCTCTGTGGATTTGGCCAGGGCTCTGTGGACTCTGCCAGGGCTCTGTGGACTCGGCCAGGGCTCTGTGGACTCTGCCAGGGCTCTGTGGACTCCGCCAGGGCTCTGTGAACTCGGCCAGGGCTCTGTGGACTCGGCCAGGGCTCTGTGGACTCGGCCAGGGCTCTGTGGACTCCGCCAGGGCTCTGTGGACTCCGCCAGGGCTCTGTGGACTCTGCCAGGGCTCTGTGGACTCGGCCAGGGCTCTGTGGACTCGGCCAGGGCTCTGTGGACTCCGCCAGGGCTCTGTGGAAGTGGCCAGGGCTCTGTGAACTCGGCCAGGGCTCTGTGGACTCGGCCAGGGCTCTGTGGACTCGGCCAGGGCTCTGTGGACTCGGCCAGGGCTCTGTGGACTCGGCCAGGGCTCTGTGGACTCGGCCAGGGCTCTGTGGACTCGGCCAGGGCTCTGTGGACTCTGCCAGGGCTCTGTGAACTCGGCCAGGGCTCTGTGGACTCCGCCAGGGCTCTGTGGATGTGGCCAGGGCTCTGTGAACTCGGCCAGGGCTCTGTGGACTCTGCCAGGGCTCTGTGGACTCGGCCAGGGCTCTGTGGACTCGGCCAGGGCTCTGTGGACTCCGCCAGGGCTCTGTGGATGTGGCCAGGGCTCTGTGGACTCCGCCAGGGCTCTGTGGACTCCGCCAGGGCTCTGTGGACTCCGCCAGGGCTCTGTGGACTCGGCCAGGGCTCTGTGGACTCGGCCAGGGCTCTGTGGACTCGGCCAGGGCTCTGTGGACTCCGCCAGGGCTCTGTGAACTCTGCCAGGGCTCTGTGGACTCTGCCAGGGCTCTGTGGACTCCGCCAGGGCTCTGTGGACTCCGCCAGGGCTCTGTGGACTCGGCCAGGGCTCTGTGGACTCTGCCAGGGCTCTGTGGACTCGGCCAGGGCTCTGTGGACTCCGCCAGGGCTCTGTGAACTCGGCCAGGGCTCTGTGGACTCGGCCAGGGCTCTGTGGACTCGGCCAGGGCTCTGTGGACTCCGCCAGGGCTCTGTGGAAGTGGCCAGGGCTCTGTGAACCCGGCCAGGGCTCTGTGGACTCCGCCAGGGCTCTGTGGACTCGGCCAGGGCTCTGTGGACTCCGCCAGGGCTCTGTGGACTCCGCCAGGGCTCTGTGGACTCGGCCAGGGCTCTGTGGACTCCGCCAGGGCTCTGTGGACTCGGCCAGGGCTCTGTGGACTCCGCCAGGGCTCTGTGGATGTGGCCAGGGCTCTGTGGACTCGGCCAGGGCTCTGTGGACTCGGCCAGGGCTCTGTGGACTCCGCCAGGGCTCTGTGGACTCGGCCAGGGCTCTGTGGACTCGGCCAGGGCTCTGTGGACTGTGGCCAGGGCTCTGTGGACTCGGCCAGGGCTCTGTGGACTCGGCCAGGGCTCTGTGGACTCCGCCAGGGCTCTGTGGACTCTGCCAGGGCTCTGTGAACTCGGCCAGGGCTCTGTGGACTCGGCCAGGGCTCTGTGGACTCTGCCAGGGCTCTGTGAACTCGGCCAGGGCTCTGTGGACTCGGCCAGGGCTCTGTGGACTCCGCCAGGGCTCTGTGGACTCGGCCAGGGCTCTGTGGACTCGGCCAGGGCTCTGTGGATGTGGCCAGGGCTCTGTGGACTCTGCCAGGGCTCTGTGGACTCGGCCAGGGCTCTGTGGACTCGGCCACGGCTCTGTGGACTCCGCCAGGGCTCCGTGGATGTGGCCAGGGCTCTGTGGACTCTGCCAGGGCTCTGTGGACTCGGCCAGGGCTCTGTGGACTCCGCCAGGGCTCTGTGGACTCCGCCAGGGCTCTGAGGAAGTGGCCAGGGCTCTGTGAACTCGGCCAGGGCTCTGTGGACTCGGCCAGGGCTCTGTGGACTCGGCCAGGGCTCTGTGAAGTCGGCCAGGGCTCTGTGGACTCGGCCAGGGCTCTGTGGACTCCGCCAGGGCTCTGTGAACTCTGCCAGGGCTCTGTGGACTCCGCCAGGGCTCTGTGGACTGGGCCAGGGCTCTGTGGACTCGGCCAGGGCTCTGTGGACTCTGCCAGGGCTCTGTGGACTCCGCCAGGGCTCTGTGAACTCGGCCAGGGCTCTGTGGTCGTGGCCAGGGCTCTGTGGACTCCGCCAGGGCTCTGTGAACTCGGCCAGGGCTCTGTGGACTCTGCCAGGGCTCTGTGGACTCGGCCAGGGCTCTGTGGACTCTGCCAGGGCTCTGTGAACTTGGCCAGGGCTCTGTGGATGTGGCCAGGGCTCTGTGGACTCCGCCAGGGCTCTGTGAACTCGGCCAGGGCTCTGTGGACTCGGCCAGGGCTCTGTGGACTCCGCCAGGGCTCTGTGGACTCCGCCAGGGCTCTGTGGATGTGGCCAGGGCTCTGTGGACTCCGCCAGGGCTCTGTGAACTCGGCCAGGGCTCTGTGGACTCCGCCAGGGCTCTGTGGATGTGGCCAGGGCTCTGTGGACTCCGCCAGGGCTCTGTGAACTCGGCCAGGGCTCTGTGGACTCGGCCAGGGCTCTGTGGACTCGGCCAGGGCTCTGTGGACTCCGCCAGGGCTCTGTGGACTCGGCCAGGGCTCTGTGAACTCGGCCAGGGCTCTGTGGACTCGGCCAGGGCTCTGTGAACTCGGCCAGGGCTCTGTGGACTCGGCCAGGGCTCTGTGGACTCCGCCAGGGCTCTGTGGACTCGGCCAGGGCTCTGTGGACTCCGCCAGGGCTCTGTGAACTCGGCCAGGGCTCTGTGGACTCTGCCAGGGCTCTGTGGACTCGGCCAGGGCTCTGTGGACTCCGCCAGGGCTCTGTGGACTGTGGCCAGGGCTCTGTGGACTCGGCCAGGGCTCTGTGGACTCGGCCAGGGCTCTGTGGACTCCGCCAGGGCTCTGTGGACTCGGCCAGGGCTCTGTGGACTCGGCCAGGGCTCTGTGGACTCCGCCAGGGCTCTGTGGACTCGGCCAGGGCTCTGTGGACTGTGGCCAGGGCTCTGTGGACTCCGCCAGGGCTCTGTGAACTCGGCCAGGGCTCTGTGGACTCCGCCAGGGCTCTGTGGACTCCGCCAGGGCTCTGTGGACTCGGCCAGGGCTCTGTGGACTCTGCCAGGGCTCTGTGGACTCTGCCAGGGCTCTGTGGACTCCGCCAGGGCTCTGTGGACTCGGCCAGGGCTCTGTGGACTCCGCCAGGGCTCTGTGGACTCTGCCAGGGCTCTGTGGACTCCGCCAGGGCTCTGTGGACTCGGCCAGGGCTCTGTGGACTCTGCCAGGGCTCTGTGGACTCGGCCAGGGCTCTGTGGATGTGGCCAGGGCTCTGTGGACTCGGCCAGGGCTCTGTGAACTCCGCCAGGGCTCTGTGGACTCCGCCAGGGCTCTGTGGACTCGGCCAGGGCTCTGTGGACTCCGCCAGGGCTCTGTGGACTCGGCCAGGGCTCTGTGGATGTGGCCAGGGCTCTGTGGACTCGGCCAGGGCTCTGTGGACTCGGCCAGGGCTCTGTGGACTCCGCCAGGGCTCTGTGGATGTGGCCAGGGCTCTGTGGACTCTGCCAGGGCTCTGTGGACTCGGCCAGGGCTCTGTGGACTCTGCCAGGGCTCTGTGGACTCCGCCAGGGCTCTGTGAACTCGGCCAGGGCTCTGTGGACTCGGCCAGGGCTCTGTGGACTCCGCCAGGGCTCTGTGGACTCCGCCAGGGCTCTGTGGACTCGGCCAGGGCTCTGTGGACTCCGCCAGGGCTCTGTGGACTCGGCCAGGGCTCTGTGGACTCCGCCAGGGCTCTGTGGACTCCGCCAGGGCTCTGTGAACTCGGCCAGGGCTCTGTGGACTCGGCCAGGGCTCTGTGGACTCCGCCAGGGCTCTGTGGACTCGGCCAGGGCTCTGTGGACTCCGCCAGGGCTCTGTGGACTCGGCCAGGGCTCTGTGAACTCGGCCAGGGCTCTGTGGACTCGGCCAGGGCTCTGTGGACTCGGCCAGGGCTCTGTGGACTCCGCCAGGGCTCTGTGGACTCCGCCAGGGCTCTGTGGACTCGGCCAGGGCTCTGTGGACTCTGCCAGGGCTCTGTGGACTCGGCCAGGGCTCTGTGGACTCTGCCAGGGCTCTGTGGACTCCGCCAGGGCTCTGTGGACTCGGCCAGGGCTCTGTGGACTCGGCCAGGGCTCTGTGGACTCTGCCAGGGCTCTGTGAACTCGGCCAGGGCTCTGTGGACTCCGCCAGGGCTCTGTGGACTCTGCCAGGGCTCTGTGGACTCGGCCAGGGCTCTGTGGACTCGGCCAGGGCTCTGTGGACTCCGCCAGGGCTCTGTGGAAGTGGCCAGGGCTCTGTGAACTCGGCCAGGGCTCTGTGGACTCGGCCAGGGCTCTGTGGACTCCGCCAGGGCTCTGTGGATGTGGCCAGGGCTCTGTGAACTCGGCCAGGGCTCTGTGGACTCGGCCAGGGCTCTGTGGACTCGGCCAGGGCTCTGTGGACTCGGCCAGGGCTCTGTGGACTCGGCCAGGGCTCTGTGGACTCTGCCAGGGCTCTGTGAACTCGGCCAGGGCTCTGTGGACTCCGCCAGGGCTCTGTGGATGTGGCCAGGGCTCTGTGGACTCGGCCAGGGCTCTGTGGACTCGGCCAGGGCTCTGTGGACTCGGCCAGGGCTCTGTGGACTCTGCCAGGGCTCTGTGGACTCCGCCAGGGCTCTGTGAACTCGGTCAGGGCTCTGTGGACTCTGCCAGGGCTCTGTGAACTCGGCCAGGGCTCTGTGGACTCGGCCAGGGCTCTGTGGACTCCGCCAGGGCTCTGTGGACTCGGCCAGGGCTCTGTGGACTCCGCCAGGGCTCTGTGGACTCCGCCAGGGCTCTGTGAACTCGGCCAGGGCTCTGTGGACTCCGCCAGGGCTCTGTGGATGTGGCCAGGGCTCTGTGGACTCGGCCAGGGCTCTGTGGATGTGGCCAGGGCTCTGTGGACTCCGCCAGGGCTCTGTGGACTCGGCCAGGGCTCTGTGGACTCGGCCAGGGCTCTGTGGACTCCGCCAGGGCTCTGTGGACTCGGCCAGGGCTCTGTGGACTCCGCCAGGGCTCTGTGGACTCCGCCAGGGCTCTGTGAACTCGGCCAGGGCTCTGTGGACTCCGCCAGGGCTCTGTGGACTCGGCCAGGGCTCTGTGGACTCGGCCAGGGCTCTGTGGATGTGGCCAGGGCTCTGTGGACTCCGCCAGGGCTCTGTGGAATCGGCCAGGGCTCTGTGGACTCGGCCAGGGCTCTGTGGACTCCGCCAGGGCTCTGTGGAAGTGGCCAGGGCTCTGTGGACTCGGCCAGGGCTCTGTGGACTCGGCCAGGGCTCTGTGGACTCGGCCAGGGCTCTGTGGACTCCGCCAGGGCTCTGTGAACTCCGCCAGGGCTCTGTGGACTCCGCCAGGGCTCTGTGGACTCGGCCAGGGCTCTGTGGACTCCGCCAGGGCTCTGTGGACTCGGCCAGGGCTCTGTGGACTCCGCCAGGGCTCTGTGGACTCGGCCAGGGCTCTGTGGACTCTGCCAGGGCTCTGTGGACTCGGCCAGGGCTCTGTGGACTCCGCCAGGGCTCTGTGGACTCGGCCAGGGCTCTGTGGACTCCGCCAGGGCTCTGTGGACTCGGCCAGGGCTCTGTGGACTCCGCCAGGGCTCTGTGGACTCGGCCAGGGCTCTGTGGACTCGGCCAGGGCTCTGTGGACTCCGCCAGGGCTCTGTGAACTCGGCCAGGGCTCTGTGGACTCCGCCAGGGCTCTGTGGACTCGGCCAGGGCTCTGTGGACTCGGCCAGGGCTCTGTGGACTCCGCCAGGGCTCTGTGGACTCGGCCAGGGCTCTGTGGACTCCGCCAGGGCTCTGTGGATGTGGCCAGGGCTCTGTGGACTCTGCCAGGGCTCTGTGGACTCGGCCAGGGCTCTGTGGACTCTGCCAGGGCTCTGTGGACTCCGCCAGGGCTCTGTGAACTCGGCCAGGGCTCTGTGGACTCGGCCAGGGCTCTGTGGACTCTGCCAGGGCTCTGTGAACTCGGCCAGGGCTCTGTGGACTCCGCCAGGGCTCTGTGGACTCTGCCAGGGCTCTGTGGACTCGGCCAGGGCTCTGTGGACTCGGCCAGGGCTCTGTGGACTCCGCCAGGGCTCTGTGGAAGTGGCCAGGGCTCTGTGAACTCGGCCAGGGCTCTGTGGACTCGGCCAGGGCTCTGTGGACTCCGCCAGGGCTCTGTGGATGTGGCCAGGGCTCTGTGAACTCGGCCAGGGCTCTGTGGAACTCGGCCAGGGCTCTGTGGACTCGGCCAGGGTTCTGTGAACTCGGCCAGGGCTCTGTGGACACGGCCAGGGCTCTGTGGACTCTGCCAGGGCTCTGTGAACTCGGCCAGGGCTCTGTGGACTCCGCCAGGGCTCTGTGGATGTGGCCAGGGCTCTGTGAACTCGGCCAGGGCTCTGTGGACTCGGCCAGGGCTCTGTGGACTCGGCCAGGGCTCTGTGGACTCTGCCAGGGCTCTGTGGACTCCGCCAGGGCTCTGCGAACTCGGTCAGGGCTCTGTGGACTCTGCCAGGGCTCTGTGACCTCGGCCAGGGCTCTGTGGACTCGGCCAGGGCTCTGTGGACTCCGCCAGGGCTCTGTGGACTCCGCCAGGGCTCTGTGGACTCGGCCAGGGCTCTGTGGACTCTGCCAGGGCTCTGTGGACTCCGCCAGGGCTCTGTGAACTCGGCCAGGGCTCTGTGGACTCCGCCAGGGCTCTGTGGATGTGGCCAGGGCTCTGTGGACTCGGCCAGGGCTCTGTGGATGTGGCCAGGGCTCTGTGGACTCCGCCAGGGTTCTGTGGAATCGGCCAGGGCTCTGTGGACTCGGCCAGGGCTCTGTGGACTCCGCCAGGGCTCTGTGGAAGTGGCCAGGGCTCTGTGAACTCGGCCAGGGCTCTGTGGACTCGGCCAGGGCTCTGTGGACTCGGCCAGGGCTCTGTGGACTCCGCCAGGGCTCTGTGGAAGTGGCCAGGGCTCTGTGAACTCGGCCAGGGCTCTGTGGACTCGGCCAGGGCTCTGTGGACTCGGCCAGGGCTCTGTGGACTCCGCCAGGGCTCTGTGGACTCGGCCAGGGCTCTGTAGACTCCGCCAGGGCTCTGTGGACTCGGCCAGGGCTTTGTGGACTAGCAATACGTTGC